>JAODAL010024511.1:0-60443 GCA_025379985.1 Phyllomedusa bahiana | reverse complement strand
CGGACTCCTTGAAACCCCGGGGGTACAGATCCTGGAGGGTGGCCCCGCTTGCCCCGGGGGGCCCCGGACTCCCTGAAGAGCCCGGGGGGGTATAAACCCGTGAGGTCCCCCTGTTCCCCCCGGGGGCCCGGACTCCCTAAAGGTCCTTGGTATCAGACCCTGTGATCCCCTCTCTGACCCACGGGCCGGACCCCTGAAGTCCTGTGGTATCAGATCCTGTGGGGTGCGCCCCTGCTCGACCCCGGGCCCGGACCCCCTTTAAAAGTTCCTGTGGTATCAGATCCTGTGAGGTGCGGCCCGTGCTCTGACCCCCGGGCCGACTCCTCTGAAGATCCTTTTGTATTCAGATCCGGGAGGTGTGAGGTGCGGCTCCTGCTCTGACCCCCGGGGCCCGGACTCCTCTGAAGAGTCCTGTGGTATTAGATCCTGTGAGGTGCGGCCCCTGCTCTGACCCCCGGGGCCCGGACTCCTCTGAAGAGTCCTGTGGTATCAGAATTTGTGAGGTGCGGCCCCTGCTCTGACCCCCAGGGCCCGGACTCCTCTGAAGTGTCCTGTGGTATCAGATCCTGTGAGGTGCGGCCCCTGCTCTGACCCCCGGGGCCCGGACTCCTCTGAAGTGTCCTGTAGTATCAGATCCTGTAAGTTACTCGCTGCGGCCTCCATGAATCCTGTTCTCCAGCTCATCCCACAAACGCTCCATTGGATTGAGATCTGGGGAACCTGGAGCCGAGTCACCACCTTCATCTCTTTACCATGTTCCTCATTCCCGGACACGGGGATTTTTTTTCTCTTTATCAATGCACATATTGTACCTGACTGAGGTTTCTTTTTCTTTTTTTTTTTTTTATTTAATTGACTATTTATTAAGTAGTAGAATGACAGCACCTGGAGTTAAACACTCAGCAGTGAGTGTGTGTGATTACTAAGGAGTACATAGGATGGGAATAGAATGACAGCACCTGGGGTTGAACACTTGCTCAGCAGTGAGTGTGTGTGATTGCTAAGGAGTACATAGGATGGGAATAGAATGACAGCACCTGGGGTTGAACACTCAGCAGTGAGTGTGTGTGATTACTAGGCAGGGAAGAGAACGGCAGCAGCTGCCTGAGAGGAGAGGTGATGTCTGAGCATGTGCGGCCAGGACTGAGGAGCTTTCGTCACTGGTCGTAACCCCTGGAGATGAGCTCTACACTATGGATCACTAAGGGAGCAGCTCAAACACAATTGCTACATTTTAATAATGATGAATTGTGAAAATGTTTGTTATTTAATTTTACTTTGTGGCAAAACCCCCTTTAAAGCAAGTTATCTTGTAACAATCTTTCTACATTGAACCTTTTGAGGGAACACAGACGATGTTACAATTCTTTCCGTGCTCTTTGGCAAGATCTTCATTCATGTTGATGCTGTTGCTTGTTTTAGTATAAGCTTATGTTAGAGGATACAAGGGAACCTCAAACATCCCCGTACAGCCCGTGGTTGTGCAAAGTTTATAACCTGCATACCAGTTAATATTTGGATAAAGTTGGACAGGATTTCCTGTATCTGGGACCATCTTTCTCAGTGAACAGTGTAGCAGTCAAGGCAAAAGATCGGTAAATCAGATATGTTATTATCGAGTTCAATGTCTGCATGGTGTGCATGAGCTCCCCCTAGTGGTGGCGGCAAGCAGCCTGATTTCCTAATTGCCCTCTGTGTCCTTGCAGGGGATTTGGAGCTTTGTATCCGGAAACTCGAGCTAATGCCTGTTATTGAGATATATGAAGAAATTACTCGGCACAGATTTTGGACCTCAGCGTGACATTGAGTTATAAGGTGGAGACGTCAGCCGATGTCCTGGCCGCCGCCACGTGGGGATAAAGCTGTGGCTGAGGATTTTTTTGACTTCTTCTGTTTCAGAAAGGGCATTGTTACTTTATGGTAACCTGACCATGTCTGCCAGCCCCGACTGCAGAATTACAACCTGTTCATTGATCATAAAACTGATTTATTGCTTCATGAAAAGTGAAGCAAATTGCTTGGCCCGGAAACATGATTCAAACATTACACAAGCCGCAGAGTTTACCTTTATTCTATAGGATGTTCCCGAAACTGCTGAAGGCAGCAAAAACCGGGCAGAATTAACCCCTGCAGGACGTAATTCACCCTCTGCCGGAGATTTAAGCCTCACGTTGCAAATGTTCTGTTAATCAATTTCACAAAGTGAGGTTGGAGGTGGAGCTGCGCATGAATTAGCCGCACGCATGATTCATTCCGGGCGCCGATCCGCAGATTATAATGTAAAAGGTTTAATTACTTCATAGATATTGATTTTTTTTTTTTTTTTTTTTTGAGGTTCTGATGATTTAAATGAGTGAATATGATGATCGGTGGCCAATATGGATGAGTTTTCAGCATTAAAACCTTACATGCTTGTCTTTGGGGGTCAGCGCTATGTGTAATGGCTTTAGGACACTAATGCAAGTGCCATGCAGATGCAGAACCTCCCCTCAGATTTTAGGGTTCATCAAGTTAACATTGAGCTCTGCTGAAGCCATGAAAAATCTGTGATTAGATATTACCTGTACATGGATTCTGGTACCTAACATGTCATTACTTTTGATTTGTATGAGCAGCACGGTGGCTCAGTGGTTCTAGCACAGTATAGCATGGTGGCTCACTTGTTAGCACAGTGCAGCATGGTGGCTCAGTGGTTAGCACGCTGCAGCACGGTGGCTTAGTGGTAGAAAAATGCAGCACAGTGGCTCAGTGGTTAACCTGCTGCAATCTGGTGGCTCAGTGCTTAACATAGTGGTTTAGTGGCTAGCACAATATAGCATGATGGCTCACTAGTTAGCACAGTGTAACAGTGGCTCAGTGGTTAGCACACTGCAGCACGGTGGCTTGGTGGTTAGCATGGTGGGTCAGTGGTTAGCACACTGCTGCACGGAAGCTTAGTGGTAGAACAAAGCAGCAGGTTAGCACTCTTACCTTTCTGCACTGGGGTCCTTGGTTCAAATCCCCCAAAAAACCAAGGACGAGCAACATGTGCAACGTAGCCTTGTAATTCTCCTTATTTTTCCTGAGGTTTTTCTCTTCATTTTCCCCCCACGCTCCAAGTAACATCCTGTATCAGGATAAATCTGAATGTTAGAGACTGTGAGCCCTAAGGTGACACGGATGCGATGTGACCTGATGACATCTCTAGTACAGCGCATGCGGTATAGAACGGCACCCATAAGAAGCAATGTACTGATGACAACTCTCTGTACAGCGCTGCGGTATATAACGGCGCTATAGAGATCAATGTGACTGATCACAATGTCCAGCGCTGTGGTATATAACAGTGCTATAGAGAGCAATGTGACTGATGACCACCTCTGTACAGCGCTGCGGTATATAACAGTGCTATAGAGAGCAATGTGACTGATGACAACCTCTGTCCAGCGCTGAGGTATATATACGTTTATAGAGAGCAATGTTACCTGATACAACCTCTGCACAGCGCTGTTGGTATATAACGATTGCTATAGAGACAATGTGACTGATGACAATGTCTTATCATGCTGCGGTATAAAACGTGCTATAGAACAAAGTGACTGATGACCCCCTCTGTACAGCGCTTGCGGTATAATAACGTGTGCTATATAGAGCAAATGTGACTTGTGAACAACCTCTGTACATCGCACCGCGTATATTAACCGTAGCTATATAGATCAATGTGACTGATAATCCTCTGTACAGCGCCTGCAAGTAATATAACGGTGCATTAGAGAGCAATGTGACTGATTGACCACCTCTGTACAGGCGCTGCAAGTAATAAAACGATGCTATAAGAGCAATGTGACTGGTGACAGCCTCTGTACAGCGCTGTGGTATATACCGGCGCTATAGAGAGCAGTGTGACTATTGACAACCTCTGTACAGCGCTGCAGTATATAACGGTGCTATAGAGAGCAATGTGACTGATAATTCTGTACCACTGCGTATAAAAGCGTTGCTATAGAGAGCACTTGTACTGATACAAATGTCTTACAGCGCGCGAGATAACTGCTATAGAACAATGTGACAGATGAACCACCGTCGTACAACGCTGCGGTATATAACGGTGCTATAGAGAGCAGTGTGACTAGTGACAACCTCTGTACAGCGCTGCAGTATATAACGGTGCTATAGAGAGCAATATGACTGATGACAATCTCTGTACAGCGCTGTGGTATATAACGGTGCTATAGAGAGCAATATGACTGATGACAATTTCTGTACAGCGCTGTGGTATATAACGGCGCTATAGAGAGCAGTGTGACTGATGACAACCTCTGTACAGCACCCGCGTAAAAAACGGTGCTATAGAGAGCAATGTGACTGATGACAATCTCTGTATAGCGCTTCGGTATATAACGGTGCTATAGAGAGCAATGTGACTGCTGATAATCTCTGTACAGCACTGCGGTATATAACGGAGCTATATGTGATTAAAATATGTATTAGGTTTCTCGAATTTATGTTTCTAATTAAGAAGGTTTAGAATTAGCACTTTATCCTAAAGGTAGTGCACACGCCGCCTAGAGTTGTTTGTAAAGTGCAGCTCTCTTTATTGTAATGAGATGAGCCTGCAATACCAGAGCCAACCTGTGAACATGGTGGCGCTGTTTCTGGATGAAAGCGTCCATGTTTTCTACTGCTATCTCTTTATCTAGCTTCCATCTTTATAGGCGGGTTTTGGGTCCCCCATCGGTGGCTGCAGGGAGGGATGAAACAGGGAATTTGGCACATTGTAACAGTAGCACTTCTCAAGCCACATCTGACTCACTGAGGCTTTGCAATGTGACTGGGATTAGAGCCAACCAGATACTCATCTGCACACAGCTGCTTTGAGCTGTTTGCCCCTCATAATTGCAGGATACTGGTTGGCTGGGAATGAGGGGTTAGAGGTAACATGAAAGAGGAAACGTTCCTCATTAGGGAGAGGCGCCATGCAGGTGTGTGGAGACTTCTACACCATTAGTCGCTCCCCTGAAATTTACATATATTCAAAAGAGCATGTGGGGAAAATGAGCCAGGACTCTGCAGCGTCACCTGTTTCATGTAGCATTACTCAAGCCACATCTGCCTCACTGAGCCTTGCAATATGACTGGGATTAGAGCCAATCAGATACTCATGTGATTGCTCCTCATCAGGGCAGAATACTGATTGGCTAGTAAGAGGGGCCCTACTTTAGTTCAAAGGATGACATATCACATTAGGAGAGGCAAGATTTCATGGAGACAACCTAAGATGTCTGAGTCTCCACTCACCAAATCATGCTTCTCCGCTAAGTGGGAATTTACCCCCCTTAGAAATCCGTCTCTGGAATCCTCTACCCCACCGACTCGTATTCGCATGCGACTGATAAGGAGCAAACATTCAAAAACCGTTTCTGCAGATGAGTATCTGGTTGGCTCTAAGCCCAGTCACATAGCAAGGCTCAGTGAGTCGGATGTGACATGAAGAATTCTACATCCCATAGGTGGCGCTGCAGAATCTTGGAATATTTCCCATCAGCCTTCTAGGATCTATATATTTTCAGGGGAGAGACTGTGGTGTATAATCTCCACCCACCTCTTTATAATGGGGAACGTTACCCCTATTGCGCTGTAATGTACTAAGAAGCAGACCAAGCACTGCCGGACGACCTCCAGCTTTCATCGCAGTGGAGACCGAGAGCTGCACATGATGCTTTTATTCATATATTTAATGGAGTACGTCGTGCAGGACGCATGCCTCCCGATCTATATCATTTTAGATTCAAATTACAATGATGGAAGCCGCGGCCGAGCTCTGTAGCCAGGAACGATGGCGGCTGCTGCGCCCCTTCTGCAAACAGATATACCGCCCTATGGTTCCACGGATAATCCCAGTCCCTCCAGTGACTGGACCCATCCCTCTCATCCCTTTATTTAAGGGGCAGCATTATTTAAGGCCAATATATACAATAATTCTATACAAGAATGAAGCCTCGGCGGACACATTGGTTGGAGCTGAAAACGAAAAACTGGGGGAAAAACCAGATACCATCATGGAGTGTGGAGTGCACCCCCGAAGGCTTCTTATACGGGGACGAGCTCAGCAAGCAGAAAAGGTCTTCCAGAAAAAGTTTTTACACAAGTTCTTGTCAGGGCCCGGCTGTGGGTTGTACATAGACCTCTGCGGCCGAAAGGGCGGCTCCAGGTCGTCACGCTACCATCAGCCTCCTCTTGCCGTGGACTCCAGTCAAACAGCCGACAGACTTCAGGAGGCCTGCTCTTCTTCAGGTCATCCTTCCAGGTGAGAAAACGTGCACAGAATTAGACTACGCTCTAAACACAGCGTAATACAGGAGAGTCACTGAATGATGGCCCGAATATTCTGAATGACCCCGAGGGAAGCCATTATTGCACTTTGAGCCACCCCACAACCAGGAGGGCCCCTGTGTCGGACAGTGCTCACGACGCGTAACCTCCATATGCAACTTTAGGCTGCTCACCCCTGTAGCCTTCCCTCACTGGAAAGCACCGATGATTCTGAATATCTCCCTTGTGAGTGAAGCATCGTGCAATGTGTCTCCTCATATATAATGTTTCAGTAAATGGCGCCCCCCGAGTCGAGCATAGCAGGGGCCGGACACTGCTCACGACGTGTAACCTACATTTGCGATTTTAGGGTGCTCAAACCCATACCCTTCACTCAGTCTCTGGAAAGAGGCCCTGAATATTCTGTAACAGTAGGACAGAGGTGCCCCTCAGTATACAGGTGGTCCCCAGGTTACGAATGGGTTCGGCACTGTAGGTTTGTTCTTAAAAGGGTTTTGCCACTAAGTGAGTTCCTTACCTCTTATCTGCTCAGGAGAGAATATAAACAAAGGATGCTGATACAAGGGGGGGAAAGGGAGGGGGGAGCTAGAGGAGAATCAGGGAGCACCTAAAGTTAACTCAAAGTAATAACATTACAACAGTGGATTCTCTATAACAGCAACAGACTCATACACATCACTTTCTCCCCTAGCCCCTCTGCAAGCGCCTTCACATGTACCCTGTCTAACAATAGAGAAGTGCAAACACCCGCCACCCCACTCACCAAGCCTGCCAGATCAGCTCCTTGTCAGTGTCCTGTTCTTGTCTAATGTAAAACTCTCAGAAATACTAAAGGGATAGCAAAGCAGTAGCCTCTGCACAGGCTTCACGATTTTGAAATCACATATATTAGAAAATTGATTAAATACCCATTTTGAGGAACCCTAGTTCAACATTACTTCGGGGCAAAACCCCCTTACTGGAATTTATGTAATCGAACAGTACATTTTGCAATTCTAACTCCAGGACAAAATTTTTTTTTTTAGTTTTGGAGAAGTGCAGAGAAGTTTACATTTGTTTGGTGTCCAAGACCTAAAGAAGATTTCCCCTCAATTCCACCTCATGTGCTGCGGTGGCATCTGGAGCTTATCACTCCACTGCTACTCTCTGCTGTTGGAACATGGAATCTACAAGGTTGCCACATTCTCCATAACTCTCCGTTTGTAACTAGGACAATTAATCAGACGTGTAAGTGCGGGAACTGCCTTATAGAGGCTTTCAACAACCCAGTTCCCCCCGCGTGAGGATGAGGCAGGGGGCCAGCCATTGAAAAGTTTCCCAAATTTTTTCGACTTCGGGTTATACCCAACCCCCCAATTTTCCTTTTTTGGGGGGGACAGTCCCATTTTGCCCCTCTTTACTTCTTAAAAAGCCCCTCTTTTTGTTTTTATAAATAAAGTTGCTTAATAAATTAATTGCCCCCCAAAAGGGTCTCTCTGGTTCCTAACTCCACATTACTCAAAAAAACCATAGGGCACTTAAATCCTTTTTCAACTAATCGCTTTCCCAAAGGGCCCTGTTACAAGGCAGTAATTGCGGGGCGTATTTCGCGTTTAAGGCGGGGGGGGGGGGAGGGGGGGGGCCTTCATTATTCTCCCCCCCTATTCGTCTAGTAATTGCGTCACTTTCCCCCCCGCTCTCGTAGTGCGGCGGGGAAGAGGAGAAGTAAACCATATTTCTATGAAATGTGGATTACTTAATGACTGGGATGGACTTCCCGTATTGGTGCGTACGGGGGAAATACGGGGCGAATACGTCCCATTTTAAGCCTGTAAAAGCCAATAAAAAACCTTACTTTAACGTTTTAAAATGATTATAGCCCAAAATTTTTAAGATCCCAGCCAAACATAAGTCACAAGAACCACTTCAATACCCCGGGTTTTGGGCGCTTCCCCAAGATTGTTTTACACTTCTTCTATCCAGCGTTGGGTTCTGAACCAGTTACAAACAGGTCAATAAAGTTAGTGAGGTTAAATAACCCAACATTACCTGTCAGGAGAGCCCACGCCCACTCGAGGGTCGGCAGCCTGACCAGGGGTGTATTTGTGACGTGGCCTACCCTAGGGGGGCCGCGTGTCACCATGTCGTTTAAAATAGCAGCCCGGGAAATAAGCGTATCGCCAACTGATGCCGCCATTAGGTTTTTTGCAGCGTTACCCCGGGCTGCAGTTTCAAACCACCTATGTCTGGTCGCATTTGACCCTTTAGGGATAGGGTAGGGTAAATCCCGGGCCCCGGCCCCAAGCTGCCAAGCGCCGGACCCCCCTCCAGGACGCCCGCATGTCCTCCCAGGGCCCCGACAGAAGCAGACGTCCCCTTTAAATCCGATTTTGCGGCTTTATGGAAAATATAAATGATGATGAGCCTGATCTTTGATTTAATTTAGAAGCAGCCGGGCGAGTTCATACATTACATTTGCTGAGGACGCTGCTAAATCTTCCACAAATGGGCATTTTTTTTCCCTCCCCGGACGCGCGCGACGCCTTGATTTACGTCTCTGGCATTTGATAATGGTAAAATAAAATAATTTTACTTTTGCCTTTTTTTCCCCTTTTACACAGATGTTAGTTAAACGGGACGGAGGGAACAAATCACCGTCCTCATTACTCCGTAGCCTCATTATTTTTGTGTGACATCAGTGGTTCTTTAAATATAAGGGTCTTAACCTTTTCCACATCACTCTGGAGGCAATTCAGGGGGAATAAAAGACCCTACAGATAATGTACTGCCGGGCTCCAGAGCTGCACTTCCCCGCACCATTTTAATGTAATAACCTGCTTTAATGGTTACATTTATGGACTGTTTCCTGGAACTTTTTCAAAAAAATGGAAAAAAAAATACAAGTAAATGAATCTCTGAAAAGGGGCGTAAAACGAAGGGTTTAATTAATGTCCAGGCCACACTCGAGCCAAACAAAAATTTATCCTTCATACATAACTTTATTTTACCATTGATTTCCTTTCAATTCACCTTGTTGTTTTTTTTCTTTTTTTTTTTTTTCCCTTCTTAATGCGCTTCCGATTTGGTTTTTAAAATAAAAAAGGCACTTATCTGGGAGCAGCCGTGTTGTGTGCGGTCTCCGTGTGGGCGCAAATCAGCCGGGTGCCTGCATCGAATGCAACCTCCCTGTCTGCTTTATTTAATGTGACAAGTGGCCCCAAATAGCTTCTTTTCTCAGCACCACATTCCCACTTGTAGTCCCAGAGACAGTGCAAACCGGGGAGCAAATGAATGATGACGCCATATTACAAGGAAATAACAGGAAAAATTGGTAAAAAAAAGGAAATTGTACTTTTTATTTTAAAGAGTAAAGGGGGGACTGAACTATAATTTTTTAAAAGGGGAATACTTTTTATAAATAGAATATATTGAGTATTATACATCCCATAAAATTTGGAAAATATCAAAAACATTTTCCCAATAAAAATACTATACAATATTTTTAAAAGGGAATAAACACTTTTAATACGCCCCCAAATTAAAAAATTTATAACTACTATAATACTGCGCCCTATGTCAAAAAATATAACTACTAATTTTACTCCCTCCTTTGTACAAAAATTTATATCACTAAATTTGCCCCCTTTTGTACAAAAAAAAATTTCTATAATACTGCCCTCTATGAAACAAAAATTATAATTTTCTATAATACCCTCTTGTAAAAAAAAATTAAACTATTAAACACCCCTCTATGACAAAAAATATAACTACTAATTTTTTAACACCCCCCTAGTACAAAAAAAAAACAACTTTAAAAACTCCCCCCCCTTTACAAGAATATAACTTTATAATTTTGCCCCCTATGTAGGGGGAAAAAAACCCACAAAATAATACGGGCCCCCTATGTACAAGAATATAACTTTATAAAAACCTGCCCCCTATGTACAAAATTTTAATACTGTAAAACGGGCCCTTCTATGTTCAAATATATAACTACTAAATATGCCCCAATTTGTAAAAAGAAAGTAACGGTATAATACTCCCTTTCCTAGGTACAAAAAATATAACCTAAAATTACTTCCCCATGTACAAGAATATAACTACTATAATACTGCCCCCTACGTACAAGAATATAACTACTATAATACTGCCCCTATGTACAAAAATATAACTACTAAATACTGACCCTATGTACAAGAATATAACTACTATAATACTGCCCCCTATGTACAAGAATATAACTACCATAATAATGCCCCTATGTACAAGAATATAACTACTATAATACTGCCCGCTATGTACAAGAATATAACTTTATAATACTACCCCCTATGTACAAGAATTTAACTACTATAATACTGCCCCCTATGTACAAGAATATAACTATCATAAGACTACTCCCTATGTACAAGAATTTAACTACTATAATACTGCCCTATATACAAGAATATAACTACGTATAATACTGCCCTATGTAAGAATATAAACTACTATAATACTGTTTCCATATGTACAAGAATAAAAATTTACTATAATACTGCCCCTATGTAAAGAATATAACTACTATAATAATGTCCCCTATGTACAAGAATATAATACTATAATACTGCCCCTACTTACAGAATATAATACTATAATATTGACCCTATGTACAAGAAATATAATTACTTTATTACTGACCCTATGTACAAGAATATAACTGCTATAATACTGACCCTATGTAGAAGAATATAACTACTATAATACTGCCCCCTATGTACAAGAATATAACTACCATAATAATGCCCCCTATGTACAAGAATATAACTACTATAATACTGCTCCTATGTACAAGAATATAACTACTATAATACTGCCCCTATGTACAAGAATATAACTACTATAATACTGCCCCATATGATCAAGAATATACTACTATAATACTGCTCCATGTACAAGAATATAACTACTATAATACTGCCCCCTATGTACAAGAATATAACTGCTATAATACTGCTCCCTATGTACAATAATATAACTACTATAATACTGCTCCTATGTACAAGAATATAGCTACTATAATACTGACCCTATGTACAAGAATATAACTGCTATAATACTGACCCTATGTACAAGAATATAACTGCTATAATACTGCCCTCTATGTACAAAAATATAACTGCTATAATACTGCCCTCTATGTACAAAAATATAACTATTATAATACTGCCCTCTATGTACAAGAATATAATACTATAATTATGCTCCCTTTGTACAAGGGAATTTATAAACTAAAAATTTCTGCCCTCATTGTACAAGAATATAACTACTATATCCTGCCCCTAGTACAAGAATATAACTACTAATAAAATCTGCCCTATGTACAAGAATATAACACTATAATTACTGCTCCTATGTACAAGATATAACTATATATTACTGCCCCCTATTGCAAGAATATAACTACTATTACTGCCTTTTGTACAAGAATTTAACTACTATAATACTCCCCCTTATGTACAAGAATCTACCTACTCTAATACTGCCCCGTGTGTTCAGATTATTTTTCACATTGAGTTCTACTTTTCGATCTATCTCCAGCAGGGACATTTTTGGGGTAACTGCTCCACCTCATGCCCCGGTACCTACCCTGCTGCCACCCGCTGTCCCTCGCTCGTGTCTGGGGGGCACAGTCGATGTTATAGTGGAGCTTGCCAGGAGGAGCAGCAGGAGCTGTGTGACGCGGAGCTGCCGCTTCATGTCTGTTCGGTTGCAGCTGGCGGCGTCTTTCTTGGCATCACCTGGGCTGCGGCTCTTTATATGGGCAGCGGAGGTGACACCCGGCCCGTGACGCATAATTTAGAGCAATTTCCAAGCAGCCCCGGAGTTGCTTTTTGTGAAGAGGAACATAGAAAAGATGCAACATTACATAAGAGGCTGGAAAACAAAGAGCGTCCTGAGGAGCGAAGTCTTTGCAGCGCAGCCGATCAATACTCCACCTCACTTGTGAGATCTTCAAGCACTCTTAGGTAGCAGGAACATTTTCCAGGTGCTGAAGAACCGGGATGTTATATGATCATTTGATTTTAATATTCAGATTTTTTTGGGTCAAATTTGCAATGTTCAGGGGATTTACCCTTTACCTATAACGGCGTTACGGAAACAGGAGTGCAGACGGGATGCTCCAGGTCCTGTTCTGTCTCCTCAAACCCAAGGGACATTTACCTACTATGTACAATATACAACTCCAGTTCCAAAAAAGAAAACAAGATTGCAATGATGTGGAATTTATCCGACACAGATCAGAAGGTGATGGTCATACGTTTCTCCATTTCATCTAAAAAAAAATTACCTCATGTAGAAATTGGTGGCAGCGAAACATCTCAGAAGCTCTGGGCACTGGCTGTGTCCACCATTGTATGGCTTCCCCTCTTCTTCTACTCAGAGGAGTTGAGCACAGGCTGTGTGCGCCATTGTGTGGCCTCCCGTCTTCCTGTTACAACTAAGAAGCATTGGGCACAAGCCAAATTCACCATGGTGTGGCCTCCCGTCTTCTTGTTACATCTCAGAAGCATTGGGCACAAGCCATATTCACCATTGTGTGGCCTCCCCTTTTCTTCTACATCTCAGAAGCTTTGGGCACAGCCGTGTCCACCATTGTGTGGCCTCCCGTCTTCCTGTTACATCTCAGAAGCATTGGGCACAAGCCATATTCACCATTGTGTGGCCTCCCCTCTTCTCCTACATCTCAGAAGCATTGGGCACAGGCCGTGTCCACCATTGTGTGGCCTCCCCTCTTCTCCTACATCTCATAAGCGTTGGGCACAAGCCATATTCACCATTGTGTGGCCTCCCCTCTTCTACATCTCAGAAGCTTGGGCACAAGCCATCGTCTCCATTGTGTGGCCTCCCCTCTTCTACATCTCAGAAGCTTTGGGCACAAGCCATTTCACCATTGTGTGGCCTCCCCTCTTCTTCTACATCTCAAAAGATTTGGTCACAAGCCATATTCACCATTGTGTGGCCTCCCCTCTTCTTCTACATCTCAGAAGCTTTGAGCACAAGCCATATTCACCATCGTGTGGCCTTCCCTCTTCTTCTACATCTCAGAAGCTTTGGGCACAAGCCATATTCACCATTGTGTGGGCCCCCCCTCTTCTACATCTCAAAAGCTTTGGGCCAAGCCATATTCACCATTGTGTGGCCTCCCCTCCTCTTCTACATCTCAGAAGCATTGGGCACAAGCCATATTCACCACTGTGTGGCCTCCCCTCTTCTTCTACATCTCAGAACCATTGGGCACAGCCGTGTCCACCATTGTGTGGCCTTCCCTCTTCTTCTACATCTCAGAACCATTGGGCACAGCCGTGTCCACCATTGTGTGGCCTCCTCTCTTCTTTTACATCATAGAAAGGTTGGGCACAGACTGTGGCACTATTGTGTGGCCTCCCGTCTTCTTCTATATCTCCGGAGTGTTGGCCGCTGGCTGTGTCCACCATTGTGCGGCTTCCTCTTTTCTTAAATCTCAGAGAAGTTGAACACAGGCCGTGTGAACCATTATGTGGCCTTCTTCTTACATCGCAGAAGCAGTGGGTGCAGGCTGTGTCCACCATTGTTCAGCCTCCCCTCTTCATCTTACATCTCAGAAACATTGTTTGCGGGCTATGTCCATCATTGTTCAGCCTCCCCTCTGCATCATACATTTCAGAATCGTTGGGCACAGGCTGTGGAGACCTCAGGGGAGGCCACACAATTGTGAATATGGCTTGTGCCCAATGCTTCTGAGATGCAGCAGAAGACGGGAGGCAACATAATGGTGCACACAGCCTGTGCTCAACTCCTCTGAGTAGAAGAGGGGAGGCCACACAATGGTGAATATGGCTTGTGCCTAAAGCTTCTATGATGTAGAAGAAGAGGGGAGGCCACACACTGGTGAATATGGCTTGTGTCAATAGTTCTGAGATGTAGAAGAAGAGGGGAGGCCACACACTGGTGAATATGGCTTGTGCCTAAAGCTTCTGAGATGTAGAAGAAGAGGGGAGGCCACACAATGGTGAATATGGCTTGTGCCCAAAGCTTCTGAGATGTAGAAGAAAAGGAGAGGTCACACAATGGTGAATATGGCCCACTTCCCCTCTTTTTATTACATCTTAGAAGATTTGGGTGCAGGCCATGTCCACCATTGTGTGGCCTCCTCTCTTCTTCTTACATCTCAGAAGCATTGAACACAAGCCGTGTCCACCATTGTGTAGCCTCCTCTCTTCCACATCACAGAAGCAGTGGGAAGTGGGCCATATTCACCACTGTGTGACCTCTCCTTTTCTTCTTACATCTCAGAAGCATTGGGTGCAGGCCATGTCCACAAGTTTTTCTTTCCCCTCTTCTTTTACATCTCAACATTGGGTCAGGCCAGTCCACCTTTGTGGGGCCCTCCTTATTTTACATCTCAAAAATTTGGGTCTGGCCGATGCCCCATCATTGTGTGGCCTCCTCTCTTCTTCTTACATCTCAGAAATGAACACGAGCCGTGTGCATCACTGTGCGTCCTACTCTCTTTTTCTGACATCGTAGAAGCATTGGTCAATGTGTCCTCTATTGTGTGGCTTCCCCTCTTCTTACACATCTCAGAAGCGTTGGGAACGGACCAGGTTTACCATTGTGTGGCCTCTCCTCTTCTTCTACATAAAAATCTGGGAAAAATTGGACATTATTTACTCAAAAACACAACCACAAGGCCATACTTACAGCTCAAGGGCCGGACTTAGCCTAAACCCCAGGAGGCGAAAACACAAGCCCGCATTCCGTTTTCCGGGCCCCTTGAGGTTTCCCATGACGAGTGCCCGTTTACAATGCAGTACCCCCTGAAGACCATAGATAAATCCTCCAATACTAACCATCTTGGCTGCTGTGAACATGGATTTATCCAAATTCTCTGGGATTTTATGATGATGTTATGTGCTGTAGATGGGAGATATTCAAAGTTTTTTTTTATTGAGGAAAATTATTCTGAAATTGTTCAAAAATTTTTAGCTGTAGTTTCTCGCACATTGATTGACCTCTGACCATCTTGCCTTCCGCGAGACTCTGCTTCTCTAACCTGCTTTTCTTTTTTTTAATACAGTCGGTGTTGTTTTGTGGGCCCCCAGAATACACTCCACTTGTGGGCCACAGAATCATCTCCACTTGAGGGCCACAGAATCAAATCTATAGGTGGGCTCCCAGAATACACTCCACCGCTGGGACCCAAGAATCATCTCCACTGGTGGACCTCAGGAATCAACTTTACTGGTCAGCCCCAAGAATCATCTCCACCGCTGAGACCCAAGAATCATCTCCACTATTGGGCCCCAAGAATAAACTCCACTGGTGGCCCCAAGAATCAACTCCACTGGTGGCCCCAAGAATCAGCCCCACGGTGAGCGCCAAGAATCAGCCCAGGGGGGCCCCAAGAATCCCCTCCATGGGGCCCCAAGAATACCTCGATGGGGGGGCCCCCAAGAAACAATTCCACTGGTGGGCCGAAAGAATTAGCGCCATTGGTGTCCACAAGAATCAACTACCCTAGTGGGCCCCAAGAATAATCCCCATGGGGGGCCCCCAAGAACATCTCACTTGGGGCCCCCAAGAATCAGTCCACTGTGGGCGCAAAAATCTTTCCCCATGGTAGGCCCCCAAAAATTAACTCCATGGTGGCCCACGGGAACAACTCCAGGGGGGGCCCCAAGAATTAACCCCATGGGGACCACAGGAAAAACTCCACTGGGGGGCCCCAAGAAACATCCCCAATGGTGGGCCCCAAAAAAGTCCCCAGGGGGGGGCCCCAAAGAATAAAAAAACCCCATGGGGGCCCCCAAAGAATCATCCCCCATGGGGGGCCCCCAAGAAAAAATTTCCCACTGGTGGGCCGCAAGAATTATCTCCATTGGTGTCCACAAGAATCAACTACCCTAGTGGGCCCCAAGAATAATCTCCACTGGTGGGCTCTAAGAATCATCCGCACTTGTGAGCCCCAAGAATCAGCTCCACTAGTGGGCCCCAAGAATAAACTCCACTGGTGGACCACAGGAAACAACCCCTGGGGGGCCCCCCAAGAAACATCTCCAGGGTGTCCCCAAGAATCATTCCATGGTGGGCCCCAAAATCATTCACTGGGGGGCCCGGGCAAGAATTGCTCCATGGTGTTCACGAGAATCAAACCCTGGGGGGGCCCCAAGAGCATCCGCACTTGGGGTCCCAAGAATCAGTCATGGGGGCCCCCCAAGAATCACCTCCCTGGGGCTCCAAGAATCCCTCCACGGGGGGCCCCCAAAAAAACAATTCCCTGGTGGGCCGAAAGAATTGCCCCATTGGTGTCCACAAAAATAAACTCCATAGGGGGGCCCGAATCTTTGCACTTGGGGGGCCCCAAAAATCAGCTCCACGTGGGCCCCCAAGATCAGCCCCCTGGTAGGCCCCAAAAATTTAACCCCCTGGGGACCACAGGGAAAAACCCACTGGGGGGCCCCAAAATTTAACCCACGGGGTGGGCCCAAAAATTTAACTCCATGGTGGCCCACAGGAAAAAAACTCCATGGGGGCCCCAAGAAACATCCCCATGGGGGGCCCCCAAGAAAGATCCCCACTGATGGCCCAAGAATAAACTCCACTGGGGGGCCCCAAAAATCATCTCCACTGGGGGCCCCCAAGAATCAACCACGGGTGGGCCCCAAGATTCATCTCCACTGGTGGGACCCAAGAAAAAAAATTCCATGGTGGGCCGCAAAATTTCCCCTTTGGGTGTCCAAAAAGAATCAACTCCCCGGGGGCCCAAAAATTCTCCACGGGGGGCTCAAGAATCATCCCATTTGTGGGCCCCAAGAATCCTCCACTAGGGGCCCCCCAAGAATTAACCCCACTGGTGGCCAAGGAAACAACCCGGGGCCCCCCAAAAAACATCTCCACGGTGTCCGCAAAAAATCTCCATGGTGGGCCCCAAAAGAATCATCTCCCTGGTGGGCCGCAAGAATTCCCATTTGGTGTTCAAAAGATAATACCCTGGGGGGCCCAAAAGATCATCCGCACTTGTGGGTCCCAAGAACAGCTCCATGTGGGGCCCCAAAGAATCAGCTCCCCTAGTGGGCCCAAAATAATCTCCATGGGGGGCCCCAAAAATCAACTCCATGGTGGCCCCCAAAATTCCCTTTTAAGGGTGGGCCACCGAATCAAATTACGGGTGGGCCTCAAGAATTAGTTCCATGGGGGCCCCCCAAAAATCAGCTCCCTTGGCCCCAAGAATCGCTCCATGCTGCATCCCGGGAAATCAATCCACGGGTTTAGCCCCAAAAATCAACTCCCTGGGGGCCCCAGAATCATCTCCAAGGTCGGCCCGGGAAAAACCCACTGTGGCCCCGGGAAATAGCTTCCCTTTGGGCCCCCAAAGAATCAACCCCCACTTTGGGGCCACAAAAACCGCTCCACTGGTGCCCCCAACAACCAGCTCCACGGTGCCCCAAAATATCTCCCGGTGGCCCCCAAAACATCCCCCACTGGGGGGTCCTAAGAATCACCTCCACTGGTGGCCCAAAAAATCATCTCCATGGGGGCCCCCAAGAATCATCTCCATGTGGGCCCCAAAAAATCTTTCCCCAAGGTCGGCCCCAGGAATCAACTCCACTCGGGGCCCCCCAGGAAAAATTCTAATACCCCAAGAATCTCTCCACATGGGGCCCAAAGAATAATCCACTGGGGGCACCAAGAATCCCTCCACTGGTGGGCCCCAAGAATCATCTCCAGGGTGGGGCCCCAAAGAATCTCCCCACTGGGGGTCCTAAGAATCCCCTTTCCACTGGTGGCCCCAAGAACAACTCCACTGGTGGATCCAAACCCCCCATGGTTGCCCAAAAAATCATCCCCACTGGGGGCCCCAAGAATCATTCCACTGGTGGCCCAAGAATCATTTTCCATGGGGCCCCAAAATACCCCACTAGTGTCCCCAAGAATGATCTCCACTGGTGGGTCCTAAAATCCCCTCACTGGGGGCCCCCAAAATCATCCCATGGTGGCCCCAAGAATCACTCTATGGGGGTCCTAAGAATCACCTCCACTGGGGGCCCTCAGAATCTCCCCACGGGGGCCCCCAAAGAATATCTCACTGGTGGCCCCAAGAATCATCTCCAAGGGGGGTTCTAAGGAATCACCCCCACTGGTGGCCTCAAGAATCTTCCCTGGGGCCCCAAAGAATCATCTCCATTTGCGGGGGCCCCAAGAATCTCTCCCGGGTGGCCCAAAAATCACCCCTGGGGGCCCCAAAGAATCAACCCCAGGGGGGCCCCACAAATCACCTCCACTAGGGGCCACAAGAATCACTCCACTGGGGGCCCCAAGAATCCCTCACTAGTGGCCCCAAAATCTTTCCCCTGGGGGCCCCAGAATCTCCCCCAGGGTGGCCCCAAGAAAATCACCCCACTGGTGGCCCAAGAATATCTCCACTGGTGGCCCCAAAAAAAAATCCCCCCCGGGGGCCCCCCAGAATCACCCCCTTGTGGGCCCCAGATTATCTCCACTGGTGGGCCCTAAGAACACCCCCAGATGGCCTCAAGAATCACCTCCACTGGGGGCCCCAAGAATAAACTCCCGGGGGGCCCCCAAAAAATCCCCCTTCTACTAGAGGCCTCAAAAAATCCCCTCCACTGGGGGGTCCTAAGAATCACTCCAGGTGGCCCAAAAATCACCCCCACTGATGGCCCCAAGAATCATCTCCTGGGTGGCCCCAAAAATCACCTCCCTTGGCCCCAAGAATCATCTCCACTGGTGGGCCCAAAGAATCCCCTCCACTGTGGGCCCCCAAGAATCATTTCCCACTGGGGGCCCCCCAAGATTATCCCCCTGGGGGCCCCCAAGATCACTCCCTGGGGGCCCCCAAGAATCACCTCCATTGCGGGCCCCAAGAATCACCCCACTGGGGGCCCCCAAAGAATCACCTCCACTGGTGGCCCCAAAAATAAACCCCACGGTGGGCCCCAAAAATCACCTCCATGGGGGTCCTAAGAACACCTCCACTGGGGGCCTAAGAATAAACCTCCACTGGTGGCCCCAAAAATCTCCACTGGTGGCCCAAAATCCCCTCCACTGCGGGGGCCCAAAAATCATCTTCAGGGTGGGCCCTAAAAATCACTCCACTTGTGGGCCCCTAGAGTCACCTCCACTGGTGGCCCAAAGAATCATCCCCACTGGGGGCCCCAAAATCACCTCCTGGGGGCCCCCAAAAAATCCCCTCCATTGCGGGGCCCCCAAAATAACTCCACTGGGGGGTCCTAAGATCACCTCCATGGGGGCCCCAAAATCACCCCCCACGGGGGCCCCCAAGAATCACTCCCTGGTGGCTCCAAAATCATTTCCCGGGTGACCCCAAAAAATCCCTACACTGGGGGCCCCAAGAACACCTCCATGGGGGGCCCCCAAGAATCAACTCCCGGGGGGCCCCAAGAATCACCCCACTGGTCCCCCCAAGATCACCTCCACTGCGGGGGCCCCAAAAATCTCTCCATGGTGGCCCCAAGAATCCCCCCACTGGGGGCCCCCAAGAATCACCTAAACGGGGTGGCCCCCAAGAATCACCCCCACTGGGGGGCCCCAAGAATCACTCCTAGGGGCCCAAAATCACCTCCATGGGGGGTCCAAAGAATCACCTCCACTGGGGCCCAAAATCATCTCCATGCTGGGCCCCAAAATCCCCCCCCTGCGGGCCCCCAAAGATCACCTCCACTGTGGGCCCCAAGAATCACCCCCATGGTGGCCCAAAATAACTCCACGGTGGGCCCCAAGAATCACCTCCTGGTGGCCCAAGAATCACTCCACGCGGGCCCAAAATCATCCCCATGCGGGGCCCCAAGAATCATCTCCACGGTGGGTCCCTAAGAATCCCCTCCATGGGGGCCCCAAGAATCACCCAACTGGTGGCCCCAAAGAATCAACTCCACGGGGTGGCCTCAAAAATCATCCCAAACGGTGGCCCCCGAAAATATCCCCAATGGTGGCCCAAGAACCTCCACTGCTGGGCCCCAAGAATTACCCCCATGGGGGCCCCCAAGAATCCCTCCAGGGTGGGCCCCAAGAATCACCCCCCTGGTCCCCCAAGAATCACCTCCATGGTGGCCCAAGAATAAAACCCCAAAGGGGGGCCCCCAAAGAATCACCTCCAATGGCCCCAAGAATATCCCCATGGGGGGTCCTAAAAACACTCCATGGGGCCCCAAGAATCCCCCACTGATGGCCCAAGAATCAACCCACTTGGCCCAAAAACCCCTCCACGGGGCCCCCCGTTTTCATCTCCATGCGGGCCCAAGAATCTCTCCACTGGTGGGTCCTAGAATCCCCCCCATGGTGGCCCCGGAAAACCCCTTTGGTCCCCCCAAGATCATCTCCATGCGGGCCCCCAAAATTATCCCCATGGGGGCCCAAGAACACCCCCACTGGTGGCCCCCCAAGAATCACCTCCACTGGTAGCCTCCAAGAATCACCTCCACTGGTGGCCCCAAGAATCAACTCCACAGGTGGCCCCAAGAATCATCTCCACTGCTGGGCCCTATACACCCCAATCAGACACCATAGGTATAGGAACATTTAGTCCTACAAGAACCCTGCATACAATATCCTAAATCTTTGCTTGTACAATTCAGTGAGAGGGAATCGGAGGGGTGTCCGCTGAGTTGCTGTCCTAGCCAAGCTCTCAGGTTGCATGAAGATTTGTCTTACATTGGTTTTCACAGTAAACTGTAATTGTATAGGACTATGTTCACACCTCCGATCCCGTCCTGGCAGGACCCCACCAGAGGTCAGGGGCGGTGGTGGCTGATGGATCCCGCCTCCCTAATTTTTGTCTTTTTTCTGCATGGTGAGCACAGCAGCTTATTATAAACTTCTTCATCCTTGTAGTATATAGCGGCGTTTTAATTCTTCATTTTGCTTCCAGTCAATGAATAGAGGCCTTTTCCTTTACACTCCTGTCCAGACTGAAGACTTCTCACAGCTGAGTGTTTGCTACAATTACATAGAGCACAAAACTAAAACACCGAAAACTAGAAAGAAAATATTTTATTGGAAAACACAAAAACAATGGAAGGGAAATAACAGGCGCGGAGGCGAAAACCATGAGAGGAAAAGGATTGTGTCAGGAAGAGGAGACGAAAGCAAGAAAGAGGGGAACAGAAAAGTACCAAAAATACAGATTTACCATAAAGTCTCCAAAATACAAATCTCTGTATAAACATTGAAAAGCAATCGTACAAAAAAGGCGACACTACCTCCCCTGCCGCTCGACATACGCCGCGCCTCAGCCGGGGCAGGAGACGTTTTTGCGGTGGGTATACGTCAGGTGTTATATGTGTACTTTGTATCCGCGCCATCATTTCGTACGTAGCCCAATTTATTTTGCTGTGTTAAACAATTATACGTCATCTTGTAACAAAAGAACAACTGTATCCTGCGCTGATACTTTGCTACAATGTATCACTGTAATTAGAATGTATCCAGCGATTTTCTTAGACCGGATAATGTTGCAACAAACCCTCAGCTACGAACAATATAATCTGTACAAAGTTTCATTCCTTTGAATGAAAAAAAACCCACAAAAAATCTATATATATATTCACTGACAGCAAGCGGCCATCCTCATAATATGAATACGTCTGTTCGTATCGTGATGACCATATAATGGAACGTATGGAGAGAAGGAGCGGCAGCTTCAGGTCACAGCGGACGCCCCGGCGGGTGAGATATTGCACTGCTCGCGGGACAGCCGGGGACTCCTTTACTCCACGCTGGGGTCCTCGCCCTCGGGCGCCGCAGAGTCGCCGTCTGACCGTCTCTTCCCGGCGCTGACGGATTTCTTCTTTCTCTTCAGCTCCTGGTTGCTGGCAGCGATCTCGTCGCTGTAGGCGGAGATGTGCGCGTGCTACAACACAAGAAGGAGACGTCAGTGATCCAGCAGAGCGGCAGCTCTCCGAACCCAAGGTGATCCTGACACCGGGGGAACCTGCATCAAAACTGTCGCCGCATGATAAGCTTGGCGCATCGTTGTTGTCTACCATCAAACCAGCGCAGCGTACGGCGGCCATTGTGGCAAGATCTTTATGCATTTGTGGTGCACGTTGTCAGCAGGAGGGCAAAAAGCTGGCAAAAGGAAGAAATTAAAAGGGAGGCTCCAGGTTCGGACCCATCAATGAATTAGAGGCGCTAAACACAATCATCAAGACTCTGCTAAAATAAAATAAAATATTCTGCTCCATTCAGGTCCAAAGTGATGGGACCCAAGAGGTGGAAATGTGTCTGACACCAAGTGGGAGGCACTAAACATACAGCATGACGAATCAGTGGTTACAATAGTGCAGCACGGGGGCTCAGTGGTTAGAATGGTGCAGCACAGTGGCTCAGTGGTTAGAATGGTGCAGCACAGTGGCTCAGTGGTTAGAATGGTGCAGCACAGTGGCTCAGTGGTTAGAATGGTGCAGCACAGTGGCTCAGTGGTTAGAATGGTGCAGCACAGTAGTTCAGTGGTTATAATGGTGCAGCACGGTGGCTCAGTGGTTAGCATGGTGCAGCATGTTGGCTCAGTGGTTTTCATGGTGCAGCATGTTGGCTCAGTGGTTAGCACAGTGGCTCAGTAGTTAGCACAGTGGTTAGCATGCCGCAGCGGTTTTTAATGCTCCTCGTTTTTTAATGGCTAAATTCAGTACATTAGTCATTAATCTCGTCCACTGATCCCGACCCCCCCCAGCGACAGCCCTCACTCCCCACCTGGAGCCCCCCTTTAAGATACAAATCATGGTGAAGTATAGTTACCAGCGACCGGCTGCGCCTGGCGAGCAGCTTGACGTCGTCCATGTTGATGGTGCTGCGCTTCCCGTGTCTGTGTGGAAAGTAGAGAGAGCGTCATTACAAAGGGCGAGTGGCGCGGGGGCTCCTGTGCATCCAGCAGGGGCCGCACAAGTGAGGAATACGGGGCAGAAAAATAATGGAAATCTGAACGATGGAAGAAAGTGAAAAATACCTAAATCCCGGCCCCGTCTGTGCCCCCATCACTACGGTCCATGCCCCGGGACAGATTACTGCACGGACCAACGGCCGAGGTGGGGACCGGGTACTTATCGTTACAATTATGGCCGATCCATGTGACCATCGCTGGGAATAATGAGCGCAGCCGCATCTCCGCTCCCTCCACCGCAACCACAGCACCACCGCCCAAAACCGGTGATCAAGATGGAGGAAGGGTCAATAGCTGCCTGTAAGAATATATACACTGAAGAATGCAGCGTCCGCTAAGGGATGACCTGACTTTAAAGAGTGTTTCCAAGGTGCCTCCACCTCTGAGCCCCGCACCTATCAGTACAGGGGAGCGCGGTGTTCTCCATTCTGTTCTATGGGAGTTCCCAGTACAGGGGAGCGTTGTGTTCTTTCCATTCTCCTCTATGGGAGTTCCCAGTACAGGGGAGCGTTGTGTTCTTTCCATTCTCCTCTATG
Source organism: Phyllomedusa bahiana (assembly GCA_025379985.1). Classification (NCBI taxonomy): domain Eukaryota; kingdom Metazoa; phylum Chordata; class Amphibia; order Anura; family Hylidae; genus Phyllomedusa; species Phyllomedusa bahiana. The sequence goes on along the minus strand of JAODAL010024511.1, from coordinate 36,677 downwards.
GGAGTTCCCAGTACAGGGGAGCGTTGTGTTCTCTATTCTGTTCTATGGAAGTTCCCAGTACAGGGGAGCGCTGTGTTTCCATTCTGTTCTATGGGAGTTCCCAGTACAGAGGAGCGCTGTGTTTTCCATTCTGTTCTATCAGAGTTCTCAGTAAAGGGGAGTGCTGTGTTCTCCATTCTGTTCTATGGGAGTTCCCAGTACAGGGGAGCTCTGTGTTCTCCATTCTGTTCTATGGGAGTTCCTTGTACAGGGGATCGCTGTGTTCTCCATTCTGTTCTATGGGAGTTCCCAGTACAGGGGATCGCTGTGTTCTCCATTCTGTTCTATGGGAGTTCCCAGTACAGGGGAGCGCTGTGTTCTCCATTCTGTTCTATGGGAGTTCCCAGTAAAGGGGAACACTGTGTTCTCCATTCTGTTCTATGGGAGTTCTGTGTTCTCTATTCTGTTATGGGAGTTCCCAGTACAGGGGAGTGCTGTGTTCTCCTTTCTGTTCTATGGGAGTTCTGTGTTCTCCATTCTGTTCTATGGGAGTTCCCAGTACAGGGGAGCGCTGTGTTTCCATTCTGTTCTATGGGAGTTCCCAGTACAGGGGAGCGCTGTGTTCTCCATTCTGTTCTATGGGAGTTCCAGTAAAGGGGAACGCTGTGTTCTCCATTCTGTTCTATGGGAGTTCTGTGTTCTCCATTCTGTTCTATGGGAGTTCTGTGTTCTCCATTCTGTTCTATGGGAGTTCCCAGTACAGGGGAGCGCTGTGTTCTCCATTCTGTTTTATGGGAGTTCCCAGTAAAGGGGAACGCTGTGTTCTCCATTCTGTTCTATGGGAGTTCTGTGTTCTCTATTCTGTTCTATGGGAGTTCCCAGTACAGGGGAGCGCTGTGTTCTCTATTCTGTTCTATGGGAGTTCCCAGTACAGGGGAGCGCTTCCCTTATGGCCATGTGAAGGGACCAGGAGAGGTCAGAGTTGGCGGACGGATGGACGGGCGCTGCTTGTGCGCTGGGCTTTCTATTATTTACGATCTTTGCGGCCGGGACGCATTGAGCCCAAGTTTTTGGTAAAAAATTAAGTTTAAAAGGCAAAAATAAAAACAAAAAAACCCACAGTGAGGAGCTGGCAGCGCGGCGTGTGTGCGGGGGGGGGCCGCTCTTCATGATGAAAGCCATTCGTATGTGGAGCAGCAATCACATCCCATTACAGCCGCAGAGCGCGAGGCACCTGCCAGGCTGAGGGCACTTGTGGCGCACACTCCCGCCCTTACACCTGCAGGTAATTTGATGGAGCGGCTCCGGGAGGCGCCGCTGTGATCCTCGGACGTCGGCTGCTTTGATTCCTGGGCCGCAGACTTTGTCTCTGAAGTGGACAGATGCGGCAGGAGAGGAGCGCGCTGTGCACACCGCCAAGTGCAGCACTCCGGAAATCTGCAACGTGAGCAACGGGCAGCGAGACCCCCCGGGGCCGGCGCGAGACGTCACCACCACCAGCTGCAGCCAAAGGAGCGGCTCCTGTAATGTGGTGGAAAGTCCGGAGCATGAGAGGTGGAACCCCCCCCCCCCCCCCCGCGCCTTCCGAATCTAGGACCGGCAGAGAAATCAGTCCCCGAAACTGAAGATGGAGAGTGAAAAACACCCTGCAGCGATAATCCAGTGCTGCGGCATCCACACCAGCCTTCCAACCTTCCGGGGATTCAGCGGCAGCACGGGGTGGCTGAGGTTGGTGTGGGGGGGGGCGTGATTCATCTGCAGCGTGGAGTGGTGGTGTTCTGTTGCCGTGCATGGTGGCGGGGTTTGGCGGTGGCGCGGGGGTTCCGCAGCAGCGTATGGTGGCAGGGATCAGTGGCGACGCAGGGTGGCGGGAATTGGTGGTGGCGTGCTTCGGTGGCGGGAATCGGTGGTGGCGGTGCGAGGTGCGCGGTCGGTGGCAGTGCGGGGTGTGCGATCGGTGGCAGTGCGCGGTGGAGTGGTGCGCGGTCAGGGCGGCTGTGGTGTTTGGTGGCAGTGCGGGGTGGCGAGGGGCGAGGTCGGGGTGGAGAGGTGCGCGGTCGGTGGCAGTGCGGGGTGTGCGGTCGGGGGCAGTGCGGGGGGGTGTGGTGCGCGGTCCGGGGGGCTGTGGTGTTCGGTGGCGAGGTGCGGCAGTGGTGGGGATTGGTGGCGGTGTGGGGTGCGGCGGTCGGGGCGGCTGCGGGGTGCAGGGTCGGGGCGGCTGCGGGGTGCAGCGGTCGGGGCGGCTGCGGGGTGCAGCGGTCGGGGCGGCTGCGGGGTGCAGCGGTCGGGGCGGCTGCGGGGTTGCAGCGGTCGGGGCGGCTGCGGGGTGCAGCTGGTCGGGGCGGCTGCGGGGTGCAGCGGTCGGGGCGGCTGGGGGTGCAGCGGTCGGGGCGGCTGCGGGGTGCAGCGGTGGGGCGGGCTGCGGGGTGTGCGAGGATTGGTGGCGGTGTGGGGTGCAGGGTCGGGGCGGCTGCGGGGTGCAGGGTCGGGGCGGCTGCAGGGTGGCGGGGAGCGGGGTCGGGGCGGCTGCAGGGTGCAGGGTCGGGGCGGCTGCGGGGTGGCGGAGTGCAGGGTCGGGGCGGCTGCAGGGTGGCGGGGTGCAGCGGTCGGGGCGGCGGCGGGGTGCAGGGTCGGGGTGGCGGGGTGCAGGGTCGGGGCGGCTGCGGGGTGGCGGGGTGCAGGGTCGGGGCGGCTGCGGGGCGGTAGCGGGGCGGCGGGGTGCAGGGTCGGGGCGGCTGCGGGGCGGCGGGGAGCGGGGGCGGGGCGGCGGCGGGGTGCAGGGGCGGGGCGGCTGCGGGGTGCAGGGTCGGGGCGGCGTGGCGGGGTGCAGGGTCGGGGCGGCTGCGGGGTGCAGGGTCGGGGCGGGGTGGCGGGGTGCAGGGTCGGGGCGGCTGCGGGGTGCAGGGTCGGGGCGGGGTGCAGGGTCGGGGCGGCTGCGGGGTGCGGGGTCGGGGCGGCTGCGGGGTGCAGGGTCGGGGCGGCTGCGGGGTGGCGGGGGTGGCGGGGTGTGGGGTCGGGGCGGCTGCGGGGTGCAGGGTCGGGGCGGCTGCGGGGGTGGCGGGGTGTGGGGGTCGGGGCGGGGTGCGGGGTCGGGGCGGCTGCGGGGTGCAGGGTCGGGGCGGCTGCGGGGTGCAGGGTCGGGGCGGGGTGCGGGGTCGGGGCGGGCTGCGGGGTGCGGGGTCGGGGCGGCTGCGGGGTGCGGGGTCGGGGCGGCTGCGGGGTGCGGGGTCGGGGCGGCTGCGGGGTGCAGGGTCGGGGCGGCTGCGGGGTTTTGTGGTGGCTGCGGGGCGGTGGGGTGCAGGGTCGGGGCGGCTGCGGGGTTTTGTGGTGGCTGCGGGGTGGCGGGGTGCAGGGTCAGGGCGGCGGGCGCGGGTGGCGGGGTTGGTGGTGGCTGCGGGGAGGCGGGGTTTTGTGGTGGCTGCGGGGTGGCGGGGTGCAGGGTCGGGCCGGCTGCGGGGGGGGGCGGGGGGCTGGGTCGGGCCGGCTGCGGGGTGGCTGCGGGGTGGCGGGATTTTGTGGTGGCTGCGGGGAGGCGGGGTGCAGGGTCAGGGCGGATGCGGGGTGGCGGGGTCGGGGCGGCTGCGGGGTGGCGGGGTTTGGTGGTGGCTGCGGGGTGGCGGGGTGGCGGGGTTTGGTGGTGGCTGCGGGGTGGCGGGGTTTTGTGGTGGCTGCGGGGTGGCGGGGTTTTGTGGTGGCTGCGGGGTGGCGGGGTGCAGGATCGGGGCGGCTGCGGGGTGCAGGATCGGGGCGGCTGCGGGGTGCAGGGTCGGGGCGGCTGCGGGGTGCAGGGTGGGGGCGGCTGCGGGGTGCAGGGTCGGGGCGGCTGCAGGGTGGCGGGGTGCAGGGTCGGGGCGGCTGCAGGGTGGCGGGGTGCAGGGTCGGGGCGGCTGCGGGGTGGCGGGGTGCAGGGTTGGGGCGGCTGCGGGGTGGCGGGGTCGGGGCGGCTGCGGGGTTTGGTGGCGGCTGCGGGGTGGCGGGGTTCTGTGGTGGCTGCGGGGTGGCGGGGTGCAGGGGCGGCTGCGGGGCGGCGGGGTCGGGGCGGCTGCGGGGTGGCGGGGTCGGGGCGGCTGCGGGGTGGGGGGGGGGGTCGGGGCGGCTGCGGGGTTTGGTGGCGGCTGCGGGGTGGCGGGGTGCAGGGTCGGGGCGGCTGTGGGTGGCGGGGTGCAGGGGCGGGGCGGGCGGCGGGGGCGGGCGGGGTGCAGGGTCGGGGTGGGGCGGGGGTTTGGTGGCGGCTGCGGGGTTTGGTGGCGGCTGCGGGGTGGCGGGGTGGTGTGGTGGCTGCGGGGTGCAGGGGCAGCTGCGGGGCGGCGGGGTTCTGTGGTGGCTGTGGGTGCAGGGGGCGGTGCGGGGCGGCGGGGTCGGGGCGGCTGCGGGGTGGCGGGGTCGGGGCGGCTGCGGGGTGGCGGGGTCGGGGCGGCTGCGGGGTGGCGGGGTTTGGTGGCGGCTGCGGGGCGGCGGGGTGCAGGGTCGGGGCGGCTGTGGGGGTGGCGGGGTGCAGGGTCGGGGCGGCTGTGGGGTGGCGGGGTGCAGGGTCGGGGTGGCTGCGGGGTGGCGGGGTGCAGGGTGCGGGGTGGCTGCGGGGTCGGGGCGGCTGCGGGGTGGCGGGGTTTGGTGGCGGCTGCGGGGTGGCGGGGTGCAGGGTCGGGGCGGCTGCGGGGTGGCGGGGTGCAGGGTCGGGGCGGCTGCGGGGTGGCGGGGTTTGGTGGTGGCTGCGGGGTCCGGCGCTCTTGCACTCACCGCGTGAACATCTCAAGGTCCTTTGAAAACGTTTCTGTCGAGTGAGAAAAAAAAAAAAGTAAATGAGAAGTGTAATTAGTGAGGCTGGAAAACTCATCATTAAAAACCTTGGAAGGACATCAAGGCGGCGGCGGCGGCCTCACGTGGATTCCTCTGCAGACCGAAAAGGACAATCTGACGGTACGACGCAGGCGGGGGCGGCGGCAAGGGGGGCGCTGGTTCATATGCAAATGAGCCCAACTCACGGAAGAGTGGAAAACTGCAACTTTATATTATACTTGATCTTCAATGGTGCATCATTTTCAAGATCTCTGATTGATGTCAGTGAATACTCTGACCTAACACTCTCTCACCTCTGACCTGTGAGTGCGCTGCACTGATACATTGTAGCAAACCATCAGGAGAGATTGGTCTAGACTAGAACCAAGTGTAACGAGGTCACAGCTGTGAGAGGCGGAGGGGGCCTGTGACTGGTGTGGGGCCTGGGTCTGGCAGCGGGGTGTGGGACGGGCCCGGGGCGTGGGTTGAGGTGTGGGACGGGCGCGGGGCCTGGGTTGGGGTGTGGGACGGGCGCGGGGCGTGGGTTGGGGTGTGGGACGGGCGCGGGGCGTGGGTTGGGGTGTGGGACGGGCGCGGGGCCTGGGTTGGGGTGTGGGACGGGCGCGGGGCCGGGGTTGGGGTGTGGGACGGGCGCGGGGCCTGGGTTGGGGTGTGGGACGGGCGCGGGGCGTGGGTTGGGTGTGGGACGGGCGCGGGGCGTGGGTTGGGGTGTGGGACGGGCGCGGGGGCGTGGGTGGGTTGGGGGTGGGACGGGGCGCGGGGCCTGGGTTAGGGTGTGGGACGGGCCGGGGCGTGGGTTGGGTGGGAGGGGCCCGGGGCGTGGGTTGGGGTGTGGGACGGGCGCGGGGCGTGGGTTGGGGTGTGGGACGGGCGCGGGGCGTGGGTTGGGGGTGAGGGATGGGCGGGGGCGTGGGTGGGGGTGTGGTGCGGGCGCGGGGCGTGGGTTGGGGTGTGGGACGGGCCCGGGGCGTGGGTTGGGGTGTGGGCGGGGCGCAGGGCGTGGGGCGTGGGTTGGGGTGTGGGACGGGCGCAGGGTTGAGGTGTGGACGGGCGCGGGGGCGTGGGTTGGGGTTTGGGACGGGCGGGGGGCTGGGTTGGGGTGTGGTACGGGCGCGGGGCGTGGGTTGAGGTGTGGGACGGGCGCGGGGCGTGGGTTGAGGTGTGGGACGGGCGCGGGGCCTGGGTTGGGGGTGTGGGACGGGCGCGGGGCGTGGGTTGAGGTGTGGGACGGGCGCGGGGCCTGGGTGGGGGTGGGACGGGCGCGGGGCGTGGGTTGGGGTGTGGGACGGGCGCGGGGGCCTGGTTGGCGTGTGGGACGGGCGCGGGGCCTGGGTTGGGGTGTGGGACGGGCGCGGGGCGTGGGTTGGGGTGTGGGACCGGCGCGGGGCGTGGGTTGGGGTGTGGGACGGGCGCGGGGCGTGGGTTGAGGTGTGGGACGGGCGCGGGGCGTGGGTTGTGGTGTGGGACGGGCGCGGGGCGTGGGTTGGGGTGTGGGACGGGCCCGGGCCGTGGGTTGGGGTGTGGGACCGGCCCGGGCCGTGGGTTGGGGTGTGGGACGGGCGCGGGCCGTGGGTTGGGGTTTGGGACGGGCGGGCGTGGGTTGGGGTGTGGGACCGGCCCGGGCCGTGGGTTGGGGTCTGGGTCGGGCTCGGGCGTTGGGTTGAGGTGTGGGTCGGGCGGGGGCGGTGGGTTGGGGTTTGGGACGGGCCCGGGGCGTGGGTTGGGGTGTGGGATGGCGCGGGGCGTGGGTTGGGGTGTGGGACGGGCGCGGGGCGGGGGTTGGAGTGTGGGACGGGCGCGGGGCGTGGGTTGGAGTGTGGGACGGGCGCGGGGCGTGGGTTGGGGTTTGGGATGGCGCGGGGCGTGGGTTGAGGTGTGGGACGGGCGCGGGGCGTGGGTTGAGGTGTGGGACGGGCCCGGGGCGTGGGTTGGGGTGTGGGACCGGCCCGGGGCGTGGGTTGGGGTGTGGGACCGGCCCAGGGCGTGGGTTGGGGTGTGGGGCCGGCCCAGGGCGTGGGTGGGGGGGTGGGGGTGGCGGGTGCACTTACCGCATTGCCTGAAGGTGATCTCTGAGATGGCGGCGATCGCTTGCTTGCTGAAGCTCGTCTGCTTGTCGTCAGCGATCTCCTGGCACAGGCTCCCCACCGTGTAGTGCAGCGCGGCCTTCAACCTCTGGAGAGAACAGAGCACACGGGTCACCAGCATTTTGTGATTATCTGGGGAGCAGACAATACATGGAAACCTCCAAAGAAGCATTTATGCTATCTATCATACATGAAAAAAACTTTGAGATTCTTAGTTCACACGTTTTGATCAGAAAATGTTTAAGCCACACACGAACATACAACGTGATCTCAAGGCGAGTGGTCCTACGCTATCTTTACCTCTCAATAGAGCCAAATTCAAGCTTCTCATGGAGATCACGTTGGTAGCCGGGGGTGGCTTAAACATTTTGTGATCAAAATGTGTGAACTAAGAATCTCAAAGTTTTTATCTGGGGAGCAGACACGTGTTGGGCGGCCAGGTCGGGATCATTGCCTGATGTGAGCTGCTGCCCGTCCGCTGATCACGCGTTTTATGCGGCCCGTCTGGTGGATGATGGAAGGCGGCTCGGCGATTGTTCACCATGGGGTGACCGACACGCCCGGTCACTGCCGGACACAGTGCAATGGAGCGTGACCTTTTAAACGCCACTGCTGCCCCTTGTGCTCCAGGGGGGGGCCCCGTGTGACCACAGGGTAGTGTTTGGCGCAGCATCATGTGACCACAGAGGTCAGTGATGGCCGCGGGATCATGTGACCACGAGGTCATGATTGGGGCGGGGTCATGTGACCCAGAGGCCGGGGGTTGGCCGCAGCATCATGTGACAAAGGTCATGATTGGGCCCCCCAGCATCATGGACCAAGAGGTCAGGGATTGGCCGCAGCATCATGTGACCCGATCGCGATGGACCCCGTGATAAACCGCCACTGCTGCCCCTCCCTGTGACTCCAGGGGGCGCCTCGTGTGACCACAGAGGTCAGTGATTGGCTGCAGCATCATGTGACCACAGAGGTCAGTGATTGGCTGGAGCATCATGTGACCACAGAGGTCAGTGACTGGCTGCGGCATCATGTGACCACAGAGGCCAGTGATTGGCTGCGGCATCATGTGACCACAGAGGCCAGTGATTGGCCGCGGCATCATGTGACCACAGAGGCCAGAGATTGGCCGCGGCATCATGTGACCACAGAGGCCAGAGATTGGCCGCGGCATCATGTGACCGCAGAGGCCAGGGATTGGCCGCGGCATCATGTGACCACAGAGGCCAGTGATTGGCCGCAGCATCATGTGACCACAGAGGTCAGTGATTGGCCGCAGCATCATGTGACCACAGAGGTCAGGGATTGGCCGCAGCATCATGTGACCACAGAGGTCAGTGATTGGCTGCAGCATCATGTGACCACAGAGGCCAGGATTGGCGCGCAGGCATCATGTGACCACAGAGGTCAGGGATTGGCTGCGCATCATGTGACCACAGAGGTCAGTGACTGGCTGCGGCATCATGTGACCACAGAGGTCAGTGACTTGGCTGCGGCATCATGTGACCACAGAGGTCAGTGATTGGCTGCAGCATCATGTGACCACAGAGGCCAAGGATTGGCCGCAGCATCATGTGACCACAGAGGTCAGTGATTGGCTGCGGCATCATGTGACCACAGAGGTCAGGGATTGGCCGCGGCATCATGTGACCACAGAGGTCAGGGATTGGCCGCTGCATCATGTGACCACAGAGGTCAGGGATTGGCCGCGGCATCACGTGACCGCAGAGGGCAGGGATTGGCCGCAGCATCACGTGACCACAGAGGTCAGTGATTGGCTGCGGCATCATGTGATCACAGAGGTCAGGGATTGGCGCAGCATCATGTGACCACAGAGGTCAGTGATTGGCGCGGCATCATGTGACCACAGAGGTCAGTGATTGGGCTGAGCATCATGTGACCACAGAGGTCAGTGATTGGCTGCAGCATCATGTGACCCACAGAGGTCAGTGATTGGCTGAGGTATCATGTGACCACAGAGGTCAGTGATTGGCTGCAGCATCATGTGACCACAGAGGTCAGTGATTGGCTGCAGCATCATGTGACCACAGAGGTCAGGGTTTGGGCTGCGGCATCTTGTGACCACAGAGGTCAGTGATTGGCTGCGGCATCATGTGACCACAGAGGTCAGTGATTGGCGGCGGCATCATGTGACCACAGAGGTCAGTGATTGGCGGCGGCATCATGTGACCACAGAGGTCAGTGATTGGCTGCGGCATCATGTGATCACAGAGGCCAGTGTTTGGGCTGCGGATCATGTGACCACAGAGGTCAGTGATTGGCTGCTGCATCATGTGACCACAGAGCTCAGTGATTGGCTGCGGCATCATGTGACCACAGAGGTCAGTGATTGGCTGCAGGCCTCTCCATCCCAGGTAGCAGTCAATATTCACCATAACAGGAGGATCAACATTGCTGAAACCCATTGGGAGGAGATTCTTAGCCGGATCCGTCATCAGTAGGGGAAGCAGGATCTGTTATCAGCACTGTTTCTTCGGGGAAGGATCCGCATGCGCAGTACACCGAGCAGGCAGCAGGGGGCGCTTTATACCGCACTGACACCGAGACGCCGGCAGATGGCGCTGTGCGCACAAGCTCCCGCGCACTGACAGCGGCTCCGTCCGGCGGCGGCAGAGATCGCGGCCTCAGCGCTGATAACGGCGGATAATCCCCGGTAAGTGCTCACCTGAGTGTTCGAGCTCCGCTGCCCCTCGTCTTCTGCCATTGACGCCTCTCCCGCCTCACACCGAGCGCAGAAACCGCCAAGAGTCAGAACAACGGAGAGCGAGGAGGGTCAAACTGCAGCGCGAAGTCACAGGCGGGAAGCGAGCAAAGAAGAGACACCAGGGGGCCGTCCCTATCTATAGACCAGGGGGCCTCTCTTCTCCTGGGACAGTCCCTATTTATAGCCCAGGGGGCCTCTCTTCTCTGAGGACAGTCCCTATTTATAGCCCGGGGAGCACCTCGTCTCTGGGACAGTCCCTATTTATAGCCCAGGGGGCCCTCTTCTCCTGGGACAGTCCCTATTTATAGCCCAGGGGGGCCCTCTTCTCCTGGGACAGTCCCTATTTATAGCCCGGGGGGGCCCTCTTCTCCTGGGACAGTCCCTATTTATAGCCCGGGGGCCCTCTTCTCCTGGGACAGTCCCGATTTATTAGCCCGGGGGGCCCTCTTTCTCCTGGGACAGTCCCTATTTATAGCCCGGGGGGCCCTCTTGTCCTGGGCAGTCCCTATTTTAGCCCGGGGGGGCCCTCTTCTTCCTGGGGACAGTCCCAATTTATATCCCGGGGGGGCCCTCTTCTCCCTGGGACAGTCCCTATTATAGCCCGGGGGGCCCCTTCTCCTAGGACAGTCACTTTTTATAGCCCGGGGGCCCTCTTCTCCTGGGACAGTCCCTAATTATAGCCCGGGGGGCCCTCTTCTCCTGGGACAGTCCCTATTTATAGCCCGGGGGGCCCGATTGTCCGTGGGAAGTCCCTATTTATAGCCCGGGGGGCCCTCTTCTCCTGGGACAGTCCCTATTTATAGCCCGGGGGCCCTCTTCTCCTGGGACAGTCCCTATTTATAGCCCAGGGGGCCCTTTCTCCTGGGACAGTCCCTTATTTATAGCCCGGGGGCCCTCTTGTCCTGGGACAGTCCCAAATTTATAGCCCGGGGGCCCTCTTCTCCTGGACAGTCCCTATCTATAGCCCGGGGGGCCCTCTTGTCCTGGGACAGTCCCTATTTATAGCCCGGGGGGCCCTCTTGTCCTGGGACAGTCCCTATTTATAGCCCGGGGGGCCCTCTTGTCCTGGTACAGTCCCTATTTATAGCCCAGGGGGCCCTCTTCTCCTGGGACTGTCCCTTTTTATTGCCCGGGGGGCCCTATTGTCCTGGGTCTGTCCATATTTATAGCCCGGGGGGCCCTCTTGTCCTGGGACAGTCCCTATTTATAGCCCGGGGGGCCCTCTTGTCCGGGGACAGTCCCTATTTATAGCCCCGGGGGCCTTCTTCTCTGGGACAGTCTCTATTTATAGCCCAGGGGGCCCTCTTCACTGTGGACAGTCCCTATTTATAGCCCAGGGGGCCTCTCTTCTCTGGAGACAGGCCCTATTTATAGCCGTGGGGGCCCTCTTGTCTGGGGACAGTCCCTATTTATAGCCCACGGGGCCCTCTTCACTGGGGACAGTCCCTATTTATAGCCCAGGGGGCCCTCTTCTCTAGGACAGTCCCTATTTATAGCCCAAGGGGCCCTCTCCTCTGGGGACAGTCTCTATTTATAGCCCAGGGGGCCCTCTTCTATGGGGACAGTCTCTATTTATAGCCCAGGGGGCCTTCTCTTCTCTGGGACAGTCTCTATTTATAGCCCGGAGGGCCCTCTTTTCTGGGACAGTCCCTATTTATAGCCCAGGGGGCCCTCTTCTCTGAGGACAGTCCCTATTTATAGCCCAGGGGGCCCTCTTCTCTGGGACAGTCCCTATTTATAGCCCAGGGGGCCCTCTCCTCTGGGGACAGTCCCTATTTATAGCCCAGGGGGCCTTCTCTTCTCCTGGGACAGTCCCTATTTATAGCCCAGGGGGCCCTCTGACTCCACTATTTGGTAGCCCTGCCTTTCGGGAAGTCCTGCATGAATCCACCCTAGGTCCCTTGTCCAGGTCTCCTCGCTCTCCGCCCTCTTCTGGAGGGGATGGGTCTTCATATAGATCACGGGCAGCGACCTCCGCTCTGGTAAAGGTGGTTTTAGGAAAGGGACACGACCCCCACATTCTCCTCCTCACATACGGACGAGCGACCTGTGACCACTGTCTGGGTGCAATTATGGGGTGGTTTTATTTCTATAACTTTTTAAGGTTCCCCCAGTTTGTCTCTGATGGCGACAGTGCGAGGAGGCCGGATGGTTCTTCCATCAGCTATGGCCTGAGAGGTGTAAGTGTTATCAGCAGGACCTGATTTACCCCATTATCCTCTCATGTATTGCTCTGGTCATAGCTCTGCAGTCTACTCTGTTGTTCTCTAGCCAGGGATAGAGGAGATTAACCATAAGGCTAGCCCACTCTCCTTCCATTTCATCTCTTGTCCTAGTCATTGCCCTCTGGTCTAATCTTATATATCCCTGGCTATAGAATAGAGCAATCACTATGTCAGTACCTGCTATCTGTAATGTGACTACATAGAGATAAACAGCAGCTGCAGTAAAGTGGGAAGTCCACTCTCCTTCCCTTTTATCTGTTGTTCTTGTCATTGCCCTAGTGGTCTAGTGTAACGTTATCTGTTCCTGTCTAGAGAACAATAGAGCGATTATAATGTCATTATCTACTCTGTGTAATGAGACTACAGCAGCTGCAGTAAAGGGAGATAAGTCCGCCCTGCTGATTCTATCCTTTTATGTGGGGAAGTCGTGCACAGGGGGGAACTTTAAAAAAAAATCCATATAATAGCCGCCTATTGCCGGTCTAGATCCACTCTGATAGTTGTGTCCCTTTAAGGAGGGGCTCCTGCATCGGGAGCATTAGATCAGGCGATGGAGGTCGGTGCACTAGAGCCGGCCTCACCCCGTCCTCCGCCTGGGCCCCGCTCTCCTCGTCCTCGCTCTTCTGTCCGGCTGCTGCCCTCAGGATAGTGACCTGTGGATACGATGCTTCATGGAGCGGCCTCCTGCTTTCTGTCTCCTCTGCTCTAGACCCAGTGGTATCCGGCGGCTGCTTCGTGTTGTAAGAGCCAAAATATTATCTGTCCCTTGTGTGACTGGTAGATTTATAAAAACTGATTCGACCCAAAAAGCCTGAGTCTATAGAGACCTGAAGCAAGACAGAGGGGTGTACGATGGTCCCATCCAAACCCAGGAGGGGAGCAGGGGCTCGCACAGGGCAGCAGTAGCTCTGCTTAACATGGTGCAGCAAAGTGGCTCAGTGGTTAGCACGGTGGCTCAGGATAACATGCTGCAGTACAGTGTCTCTGGTTAATGTGGTGCAGCACAGTGGGTTGCTTTGTTAGTAAAATGACCATATTAGCATGGTTCTCGGGGTTTAATGTGGGACGGCTCAGTAGTTAGCACAGTTTTTCTGATTAATGATGTAGTTCAGTTGTTAGCATGGTGTAGTACGATGGCTCAGTGGTTAGCATGGTGTAGTACGGGGCTCATATTAGCATGGTGTAGAACATGGCTCAGTATTACAGGGGTACTCAGCAGTTTAGACTGTGAACTACAATAGACACGGGGGCCAATGTGATAATGACCTCTCGTACAGCGCGTGGATAAAAACGGCCTAAACCCCGCATACAATTCCCGGGTACGGGCAATTAACGGCTGAAGGAGCCAAACTGATCTCACAGCAAAAGACGAGAAAACATATAAAAACATTTATTCTCAGACTAAAGAGATAAAAAAAAAAAAAAATGCAGACACGGACGACACCGGAAGACGAGTACGAGGGGCGCGGCGAGCGCGGGGATCCTCACACGTTGAAAAAAACACGACACGTTGCCCCCCCGGGCCCCGGCCATTGGTTGGATGTAATGGCCGGGGTTGGTCAGCAGCTCGTAGGTGTGAGCCCCAAAGTAATCCCTCTGGGCCTGAAGAACAGAAGACCAAAAAGAACCTGGAACTACAACCCCAGCATCCCCGGGGGTCCCAGTCCCTCCTTACCTATCAGTTGCCGGAAAAATCTCGTGCCTGTAGCCGTCGTAGAAGGACAGTGCGGGTGGGAAAACATGGGGGGCCCTGCTGCACCCCGGAGCTCACCACCCGGCGCCACGACTCCTGAGGGGCACAGGGAGGAAAAAGCACAAAGGGGGGCTGACGTCTGTCCATTGAGCACTGGGCCCCCCGGGGCTGAAGCAGCGGACAAGCACAGTGAGGGTGGACTCTGTCACAAGACACTGGAGCCCCCGGGGCGAAGCAGAGGAAAGCACAGTGAGGGTGATGTCCCACATGGGCACTGGCCCTTGGGACTGAGAGCACAGGGCAAGCACGTGAGCTGACGTCTGTCCCCATAGAGCCTGGACCCCCCGGGGCTGAAGCAGCAGACAAGCACAGTGAGGCTCCCCGCGTCACATAAGCATTGGGGCCCCCGGGCTGAACACAGGGCAAGCACATGAGGGTGACTCTGCACATAGAGCACTGGGGGCCCCCGGGACAGAGCAGCAGACAACCAAAATGAGGCTCCCACTGCACATAGACACTGGAGCCCCCCCGGGGGGAAAGCACAGGACAAGCACGTTAGCGACGCTGTCACAGAGCACTGAGCCCCCGGACTGAGAGCACAGGACAACACGTGACTGACGCGTCACATGAGCCTGGGGCCCCCGGACTGGAGCCAGGACAAGCAAAGGGTGACGTCTGTCACATGGAGCATTGGGGCCCCCGGGACTGAGAGCAGCAGGACAAGCACAGTGAGGCTGACGTCTCTCACATGGAGTATTGGAGCCCCCGGGACTGAGAGCAGCAGGACAAGCACAGTGAGGCTCCCAGCTGTCACATAGAGCACTGGAGCCCCCGGGACTGAGAGCAGCAGGACAAGCACAGTGAGGCTGACGTCTGTCACATAGAGCACTGGAGCCCCGGGGACTGAGAGCAGCAGGACAAGCACAGTGAGGCTCCCAGCTGTCATATAGCGCATTGGGGCCCCCGGGACAAGCACAGTGAGGCTCACGTCTCTCACATGGAGTATTGGGGGCCCCCCGGGACTGAGCGCAGCCACGACCTCTGCCCCCCTCAGAGCAGGGACAGCAGACGGCGCTCATCACTGCAAAGAGGGACGAAGCGACCGATTCTGCCGACCCGGTGTCCTGCCCCCGCCTGACGACTGCACCGCCCTCACTCACCTGACGATTGCCCCGCCCTCTAACCTCCCCCCCCCCTCCCGCACTCACCTGACGCTTTGCCCCCCCCCCCCCTCTAACCTCCCCCGCACTCACCTGACGCTCCCCCCCTCTAACCTCCCTCCCCCCGCACTCACCTGACGCTCCCCCCCCCCTCCTAACCACCCCCCCCCCCCCCGCACTCACCTGACGCTTTGCCCCCCCCCCTCTAACCTCCCCCGCACTCACCTGACAGCTGTGCATCTCCTTCTTGAAGAAATCGTCCAGCAGCAGGTTGTGCAGATCCGGGTTCCTATCGAAAGCTTCCTTGATTTTGCCCAAGAAAACGCTGGAAACAAAAAACAGAATTGTGATATCTCTGCTATAAGAGGAACAGAAGTGAATGGAAACCGGGACTGCGGTCTTCATTCACTTCTATAGGACGTGCAAGTTACAGATCCCGGCCGCCGTATACACAGGAGGAGGAGGACCGCTGACCCCCCCCACCCCGCCGTATACACAGGAGGAGGAGGACCGCTGACCCCCCCCACCCCGGCCGTATACACAGAAGGAGGAGGACCGTGACCCCCCCCCCCCCCACCCCGGCCGTATACACAGAGAGGAGGACCGCGACCCCCCCCCCCCCACCCCGGCCGTAACACAGGAGGAGGAGGTACCGCTGACCCCCCCCCCCCACCCACCCGGCCGTATACACAGAGGAGGAGGACCGCTGACCCCCCCCCCCCATCCCCACCCCGGCGTAACACAGGAGGAGGAGGAACCGCTGACCCCCCCCCCACCCCACCCACCCCGGCCATACACAGGAGGACCGCTGACCCTCCCCCACCCCCCAACCCCACCCCGGCCGTATACACAGAGGAGGAGGACCGCTGACCCTGACCCCCCCACCCCCCCCCGGCCGTATACACAGCAGGAGGAGGACCGCTGACCCCCCCCCCACCCGGCCGTATACACAGAGGAGGAGGACCGCTGACCCCCCCCCCCCACCCCGGCCGTATACACAGGAGGAGGAGGACCGCTGACCCCCCCCCACCCCGGCCGTATACACAGGAGGAGGAGGACTCGCGGACCCCCGCCCCCCACCCACCCCGCCGTTCCAAAACCCCCCCCCCCCCCCCCCCCCCACCCCGGGCCGTAACACAGAGGAGGAGGACCGCGGCCCCCCCCCCCCACCCCCCCCGGCCCCCCCGTTAACAAAAACCCTACCCCCCCCCCCCCCCCCCCCCCCCCCGAAACAATAACCCTCCCCCCCCCCCCCCCCCAACCCCACCCCGGCCGTAAACAGGGGGGAGGAGGACCGCTGACCCCCCCCCCCCCCCCCCCCCCCCCTTTTAAACACAAAGGGGGAGGACCCACCCCCCCCCCCCCACCCCCCCTTTATCCCCAAAGGAAGGGCCCCCCCACCCCCCCCCCCCCCCCCCCCCCCCCCCCCCCACCCCGGCCGTATACACAGGAGGGGAGGACCACGCCCCCCCCCCCCCCCCACCGATAAAGAGGGGAGGGACCGGACCCCCCCCCCCCCCCCCCACCCCCCCCCTTCACAAAACCCCCCCCCCCCCCCCCCCCCCCCCACCCCGGCCGTAAACCAGAAGGAGGACCGCGACCCCCCCCCCCCCCCACCCCGGCCGTATACACGGGAGAAGGGGGACCCTGACCCCCCCCCCCCCCCAAAACCCGGCCTATAAACAGAAGGAGGACCGCTGACCCCCCCCCACCCGCCAGTAAAAACACAGAAGGAGGAAACCGCTGACCCCCCCCCCACCCGGCCGTATACACAGGAAGGAAAGGACCGTGACCCCCCACCCCGGCCGTATTACACAGGAGAGGAACCGCTGACCCCCCCCCCACCCGGCCGTATACAAGGAGGAGGACCCGCTAAACCCCACCACCCGCCGTGTACACAGAGGAGGTAGGACCGCTGACCCCCATCCCCCCGGCCGTTACACAAGGAGGAGGACCGCTGACCCCCACCCCGGCCGTATACACAGAAGGAGGAGGACCGCTGACCCCCCACCCCGGCCGTATACACAGAAGGAGGAGGAGGAGGACCGCTGACCCCCCCACCCCGGCCGTATACACAGGAGGAGGAGGACCGCCGACCCCCACCCCGGCCGTATACACAGGAGGAGGAGGACCGCCGACACCCACCCCGGCCGTATACACAGAAGGAGGAGGAGGACCGCTGACCCCCACCCCGGCCGTATACACAGAAGGAGGAGGAGGAGGAGAACCGCTGACCCCTCGGGCACTAATCCTCTAAACCTCTGGTTTTCGCCCTGCGGCCCCTCTGCAGCTGTTGCAATGCTCTGCAGCCGTCCTGCTGGGAGTAGTAGTTTCGGGGCAGGCGCGCGGTTACCTGCGGATGATGCAGCCTCCTCTCCACATCATCGCGATTCCTCCATAATTTAACTTCCAACCAAACTCGTTCGCCGCCTGACGGAAGAGGATGAAGCCTTGTGCGTAAGAAATGATCTTGGAGGCGTATAAAGCCTAAAGGGGGAGAGAGAGGAGTCCTTAGCCTGCAGCCTCCAGAGCTGGAATCTCCCATCATGCCCTGCTGGCTCAGTGGCTGCACGGAGCTCGTACCTTGCGGATGTCCTCCAGAAAAGCCTTCTTGTCTCCTTTGAACGGGGCCGGTTTTGGGCCTTGGAGCTGTTTGCTCGCCACCTTCCTTTCACTCTTGAGGGACGAGAGGCAACGCGCGAACACGGCTTCACCTGCAGGACGGACGAAAGTGTGAGAGTCCAGCAGCCGCCCCTGCTGCAGATGGACGACCCCTCCTGGATCCTCCAATCAGCAGAAAGAAGCGGTGCATGCTCCCTATAATAGACACAGCGCCATACCTATGTGTGGCTGTGCCCGGTACTGCAGTCCGACCTAGTTCTAGATATAAAGAGCCAGTAAGTAAACGAAAAAGGGGATGCGGCGCTCTCCTTTTTTCAATCAGGATGCTCTGCAGCATCCCAACCCTGTAACATGATGCACTGCAGTGTGTCACAATGTTCTGCAGCAGCCCTGCCCCATGTCACAATGTTCTGCAGCAGCCCCGGCCCTGTAACATGATGCTCTGCAGTGTGTCAGAATGTTCTGCAGCAGCCTGGCCCCATAACACGATGCTCAGAAGCACCTCATAAGTAAGTGAGTATGTTCTGCAGCAATGCCGCTACACAACACAATGATCTGCAGCAGCCCGGCCCGTAACGCAATGCTCTGCAGCAGCCCGGCCCGTAACGCAATGCTCTGCAGCAGCCCGGCCCGTAACGCAATGCTCTGCAGCAGCCCGGGCCGTAACGCAATGCTCTGCAGCAGCCCGGCCGTAAGAATGCTCTGCAGCAGGGGGGCCCGTAACGCAAATGCACTGCAGCAGCCGGGCCGTACCGCAATGCTCTGCAGCAGCCCTGGCCGTAACGCAATGCTCTGCAGAAAGCCCGGCCGAAAACGCAATGCTAGCAGCAGCCCGGGCCGTAACGCAATGCTATGCAGCAGCCCGGGCCCTGTAACGCAATGCTATGCAGCAGCCCGGCCCTGTAACGCAATGCTATGCAGCAGCCCGGCCCTGTAACGCAATGCTATGCAGCAGCCCGGCCCTGTAACTCTATGCTGAGCAGCAGCCCGGCCCTGTAACGCAATGCTATGCAGCAGCCCGGCCCTGTAACGCAATGCTATGCAGCAGCCCGGCCCTGTAACACTGCTCTGCAGCACCTCACAAGCGAGTCAATGTTCTGCAGCAGCCCTGCCCCATGATGCAATGCTCTGCAGCAGACTGGCCTCATAACACAATGCTCTGCAGCGTGTCAGAATGTTCTGCGGTGGCCCGTTCCCATAACAGGATGCTCTGCAGCACTTCATAAGTCAGGATGTTCTACAAATGGGACTCATAACAATGCTCTGCAGCACCTCTTGAGCGAGTCAGGATGTTCTGCAGCAGCCCAGCTCCATGACGCGATGCTCTGCAGCAGGTAATATCACACGCAGCTCCTCAGCCTCATCACTGCTGCCCTATCCTGCTTGCTGCACCTACATCATTGCATCGGTTAACCCCGGCAGTGCTGGAGCGGCCGCAGCGTCGTCCTACAGAACTGGTTTTGCGGTGACTCAAGTTCTTCCTGATGGGATTGCACCAGCGCCGGGGGAAGGGCAGGACGCGCGCGCAAGAACCGTCCGAGCTGCCGCTTGTGTAACCGGGGATCACAGGTTCCTCTTCCTTGTTCGCCCCCGGCAGCTTCACCCTTCCTGATCCAGGAGCCGCCACCCCCGGGCCCGGCCGGACGGCTCAGCTCATAGGATTCGGAGGTTCCTAATCTGTGGGTCTCAGTCACCATTTCTGTTTGCTGTCAGTGAATGAGGATGGTCTGGTTTATATTCAGGGGCAGTAAACCTGGACATGGCTAATCCTGTTCTCCATGTAGACAACGCTCTGTGAGCTAAACAGTCCGGACTCCAGACTGATACATTGTACATAGCTCGTCCTGCTCTCAGCTGAGTAGATACAGTTGTATTCAGACTCCAGGTTGATACATTGTACAAAGCTGAGAAGTAGATCCATCGTATTCTGGGTGGATAATGCTCTGTGAGCTAAATAACCTGGACTCCAGACAGATACATTGCACACAGCTAATCCTGAGCTCAGCTGATGGTTTTTTCCATTGTATCCAGTTTAGAAAATGCTCTGTGAGTTTAACAGCCTGAATTCCAGACCAATACATTGCTTGTAGCTAGTCCTGCTCTCAGCTTAGAAGTGGATTCAATTGTATTCAGTGTGGACAATGCTCTGTGAGCTTAACAGCCTGGGCTCCAGATTGAAACTGTGTACATAGCCAGCTCTGCGCTTAGCTAATAAGTTAATACAATTATATCCAGTCTAGGCAATGCTCTGTGAGCTAAACAGCCTGGGTTCCAGACAGATACACTGTACATAGCTAGTCCTGCTCTCAGCTGAGAGTTTGTCACAGTTGTATCCAGTGTAGACAATGCTCTGTGAGCTGAACAACCCTGACTCCAGACGTCCATATTTCACATAGCTCATACTCCTCTCAGCTAACAATTGGAGACAATTGTATTTAGTGTGGACAATGCTCTGTGAGCTGAACAGCCTGGATTCCACTGTCACCTCTTTGCAATTGGGGACGGACCATGTACAGGGTTTGCAGCCTTTGAATGTAATCAAGAGCTCTCAGTCACTGACAGCAAGCAGAGATCCTGAAATGGTGAAGAAGGAGGATCCAGCATATAGCAGAAGGTTGGAGAAATGTAAATTTATAGAGCAATAAATGTTAAACCTAAAACCTCTTCAGTCTTTGCCTTTCTGCGGTTACTCCGACCCCGTCCACTGGGAATGGATGTAACAAATCCCCCTGTCCTGCCCCCTACGGCTGTGGAGGGTGCAGAACTGCTGCAAAGAGCAGTAAAGCGCAGAGCACGGGATACAATGACTGCTGCCATAAGACTGGTCCCTACAGTGCGCCCCATGAGGGGTCAGGTCCCGGACGGACACAGGATCACTCTACAACACAGGTGTCAAACTGCGGCCCTCCAGCTGTTGGGAAACTACAACTCCCATCATGCATTTGTATAATCTATAACAGTGGGCATGATGGGAGTTGTAGTTTCCCAACAGCAGGAGGGCCGCAGTTTGACACCCCTGCTCTACAATGTTCATCCGCTTTGGAGGGAGCTTGACTTCCCAGTTATGTGTTGTTCTCCTCCAGTCACATCCAAAGCTGCTTTCCATTGTGTCCTGGACGTCCTAGGAAGCAGTCACAGCGAGCTCCCAGAATGCCC
The DNA here is from genome assembly GCA_025379985.1 of Phyllomedusa bahiana. Taxonomy (NCBI): domain Eukaryota; kingdom Metazoa; phylum Chordata; class Amphibia; order Anura; family Hylidae; genus Phyllomedusa; species Phyllomedusa bahiana. Next base: position 16,239 of record JAODAL010024511.1, on the reverse strand, counting down.
TGCTCGCTTTGGATGTGAGCGGAGGAGACGAGCCCCTGAGGACTCACTGCCTCCTGTTCTTACCAATGAGGGTGACGGGGACGCCGTATGCCAGGGCGGAGATGGCGGTCCACTTCCCGGTGCCCTTCTGGCCGGCCGTGTCCTGGATCTTGGGGAGCAGGTGCTTTCCGTCCGGCTCCCGGTGTTTCAGGATGTCGGCCGTGATCTCCATCAGGTAGGAGTCCAGCTCCGTCTTGTTCCAATCTTCAAACGTCTGAAGGACACAAAATCGTCATCAACACCAAAGGCGAAAAACGGGCACAAAACGGAGACATTTCCTGCAGCGGCCGCCTCACCTTCGCCATCTCGTCCTGCTCCATCCCCAGGATGTCCTTCATCAGGTGGTACGCCTCGCAGATCAGCTGCATGTCCCCGTACTCAATGCCATTGTGCACCATCTTCACAAAGTGTCCGGAACCTTCCTCACCCACCTGCGGAGGAGAAGAGAGGACAACACGGTGGATTGTGGTGAACAGAAAGGGATGATGGGCGTTAGAGCGGTCGTGCACACAAAGGGTTAAACCAGCAGCAGAACTGTACAGCACCCCCCAGTGACCGTCCCTCAATCAGCACTGGTTTAACCCTTAACATGTCCCGATCCCATAGTGATGCTTTACCTGAACAAAATCTGCAGATCAGGTGACGGGAGGTTGCGTCTGTCCCTGCACTTGTGGTGCATAAAATAGCCGCTCATTAAAGGGCCCTAAGGTCTGGACAATCTCTGGAGCCCCAACCATGATGTGATCATACAATGTCCCTGTGCTGGGATTCTGGAACCTAGCGGTGATTGTTCAGTTTCCCTGTAGCTCCCCCACAGGAGGAAAGAAGTATTACACAGCGTCCATTTACATCAGTGGATTATCTGTGTAATCCAGGCCGGCTCCTCCGGGGCAGGGGCGAAGCGCTCCGTGAACCCGGGCGCGGAGAGAGCGCTCGTGTAATCCGGGCCGGGCCTCCGGGGCGGAGAGAGGCGACCCGTGTAATCCGGGCCGGGTCCTCCGGGCGCGAGAGAGGCCTCCTGTAACCGGGCGGGCGAGAGGCGCTCCGTGTCCTCCGGTCCGGGTCCTCCTGGGGTCGTCGAGAGAGGCGCTCCGTGTAATCCGGGCCGGGTCCTCCGGGGGGCGGCGGAGAGAGGCGCTCCGTGTAATCCGGGCCGGGTCCTCCGGGGCGGCGGCGAGAGGCGCGCCGTGTAATCCGGGCCGGGGGCCGCGAGAGGCGCTCCGTGTAATCCGGGCCGGGGGCCGAGAGAGGCGCTCCGTGTAATCCGGGCCGGGGGCCGAGAGAGGCGCTCCGTGTAATCCGGGCCGGGGGCCGAGAGAGGCCGCTCCGTGTAATCCGGGCCGGGTCCTCCGGGCCGAGGAGAGGCGCTCCGTGAAAATCCGGCCGGGGCCGAGAGAGGCGCTCCGTGTAATCCGGGCCGGGTCCTCCGGGGCCGAGAGAGGCGCTCCGTGTAATCCGGGCCGGGGCCGAAGAGGCGCTCCGTTAACCCGGGCCCGGGCCAGAAGAAGGCCCCCCTCCGTGTAATCCGGGCCGGGGCCAAGAGACGCCCGTGAATCCGGCCGGGGGCCGAGGAGGGCTCCTTGTAATCCGGGCCGGGGCCGGAGAGGGCTCCGTGTAATCCGGGGGGGGCCGAGAGGGGCGTCCGTGTAACCCGGGCCGGGGCCGAGAGAGGCGCTCCGTGTAATCCGGGCCGGGGCCGAGAGAGGCGCTCCGTGTAATCCGGGCCGGGGCCGAGAGAGGCGCTCCGGGTAATCCGGGCCGGGGCCGAGAGGGGCCCCCGTGTAACCCGGCGGGGCCGAGGACCCCCGTGTAATCCGGGCCGGGCCCGAGAGAGGCGCTCCGTGTAAGCCGGGCCGGGGCCGAGAGAGGCGCTCCGTGTAATCCGGGCCGGGGCCGAGAGAGGCGCTCCGTGTAATCCGGGCCGGGTCCTCCGGGGGGGCGGCGAGAGAGGCGCTCCGTGTAATCCGGGCCGGGGGCCGGAAGGCGCTCCTTTAACCCGGGGCCGGGTCCTCCGGGGGGCGGCGAGAGAGGCGCTCCGTGTAATCCGGGCCGGGGTTTTCCCCGGGGGGGGCGAGAGAGGCGCTCCGTGTAACCCGGGGCCCGGGTCCCCCGGGGGGCTGAGAGAGGTTTTTAAGAAACCCGCTCTCTTTTGACCAAGACTGGGGATCCAAAGAGGGGACCCCCCCATAAACGGGAGACCCCTATAATCCTATGGATGATAGCACACAAACCCTACAGAGAATCCCAGGGCCCCGCAGCCACTCACCCAGTCACAGCACGGCTCCTTCCCGACCTTGGCCGCGATGCTCTGGAAAATGTCTTTAATGTACGGCCTGTAAAGAGCGAAGATCCTGAGCTTAGTGAGGCAGAATCGGCTGATAAGACACAGAATGCTGTTCGACGGAATCAGCTGATAAGACACGACCTGCTGCTCGCCGCTGTCACATGCAGCTGTGTTTTTTGTGCAGAAAGGCAAAATTAATTAATGCTGTATGTTTCTGCACAAAAATATGCACTGTGTGAAAGCGCCCCTAGGGACTTGATATATTATAGTATTATTACAATGTAGCAGCTGGTTGGTTACGGTTGTATTATAATGTATCAGCCTATATGGCGCTAAGAAGAGATCTTCCCTTTCTAAGCCACTCATTGCCTCCCACTCAGCCAAGCCAACATCGCTCTACTCCATGGGTGTCAAACTGCGGCCCTCCAGCTGTTGGGAAACTACAACTCCCACCATGCATTTGTATAATCTATAACAATGGGCATGAGTTGTAGTTTCCCAACAGCTGGAGGGCCGCAGTTTGACACCCCTGCTCTACTCTGTACTGACGAGGGGCAGACACCCCGAAACAGCCGTCTACAGATGAGCGATGCTGGCTTGGCTAATATCTCTTTTGCTTTCCAAATAGCCAGTGGGTCAAAAACAAATTGAGGATGTTACATCCAATAGAGCAGGGGTCCCCAACTCCAGTCCTCAGGAGCCACCAACAGGTCATGTTTTCTGGCTTTCCTTAGCATTGCACAGGTGAAATAGTTATGGTCAGTGCGTTCTGTGGGAAATTCTTAAAACATGACCTGTTGGTGGGGCGTGAGCACTGGAGTTGGGGAACAGTGCAATAGAGGTCGCTTGAGCTTCTCAGCTCCTTTCCCATAATTCCTTGTGATATGCAGATACTTCATGGAGTGCAAAAGGCAATTTCGAATCTCCACCACCTATATGGTGCTCTCCCCTTTCTGAATGTAGCAGCCGGTCAGCTCTGTCACTATATTCGAGCGTTGCAGCTCTTTGGTTCTATTCTACTATTTTACAATGTAGCAGCTTGTTGGTTACAGTTATATCACACTGTAATACAATGTAGCAGCTTGTTGGTTACAGTTATATCACACTGCAATACAATGTAGCAGCTTGTTGGTTACAGTTATATCACACTGTAATACAATGTAGCAGCTTGTTGGTTAGTTATATCACACTGTAATACAATGTAGCAGCTTGTTGGTTACAGTTATATCACACTGCAATACAATGTAGCAGCTTGTTGGTTACAGTTAATATCACACTGTAATACAGACTGTAGCAGCTTGTTGGTTACAGTTATATCACACTGCAATACAATGTAGCAGCTTGTTGGTTAGTTATATCACACTGTAATACAATGTAGCAGCTTGTTGGTTACAGTTATATGACATTATATTGCAGTGGGGCCCTCAGGATCCTCCGCGCTGCTTGCTCTGGAATCATGGTGACATTTCGGTTTCATGGCCTTTATGGGGCAGTTATTTCGCTTGGGTCCACGTGTGACCGCAGCGCTGGGTATGACTGTAGTCTCAGGAGCTCTCCGAGTCTCACCAAGCCTCGCTGTCTCCCCCGGGCATCAGGGATGGTCCATATCTGGCGCCGTCCTCTCCTCCGCTGACACCGCTGCCAACAAAGCGGATGCCCTTGGCCTTCAGCTCCTTGCAGCGTCTCTGGAAAACACAGAATTCTCCGGTAAATATTCTGCAGACACGACCGTCCTGTGAGGCGGCCATGATGGAACCTACCGTGCTGTCCCTGTACTCGGAATTTCCACCATCGATGATGATGTCACCGGCCGAGAGCAAAGGAACCTGCGGTCAGAGAACAAGATGGCGTTACAGAGGAGGAAGCGGGCGAGCGTCACAGGGGAGGAAGCGGGCGAGCGTCACAGGGGAGGAAGCGGGCGGCGAGGGGGAGGGGGGGGACCAAAAGACACTTCAGCGCGGGGCAACACCAGACCCCCAAACCGCACTTATTGGTTTAATACCACGGGGACTCCTGGGCTGAGGTGCCGGGGCGGGCGGGGACCCACTGCGACTCCTTATACACCCAGGTAAGGTGGGGACATACCAGCTGAGCGATGAAGTCGTCCACCGCCTGCCCGGCCTTCACCAGCATCATGATCCTGCGCGGTTTCTTCAGCTTGCAGACCATCTCCTGCAGGGAGTGCGCCCCGACCACCTTGGTGCCTTTGGCTTCATTCGCCAGAAACTCGTCAACTTTAGAAACCGTTCGGTTAAAAGCACAAACCTGGAGGAAGAGAAGCAGAGAACGGACGTCTATGGGGGTCCAAAAAACGGTCAAAACTGCCAGAAATCAGTCTGAAATGGCGCAACACAACGCAGATGCACAGAAACTGATCAGCAGCTCCGCAGACGCCACGACGCGAATACACAGAAACGGATCAGCAGCTCCGCAGACGCCAGGAGGTAAACAGTGAATAGATGAAGGATTTCAGTGCATTTCTGCCAAATAATAATCCGGAAAAAACTGAGACTCTTGGGGCCTTATATATGAAAATTGTCTAAATCTTAGACTTTTTGTTGCCCATAGCAACCAGAGATCGCCTTTCATTTCATGTAGTGCGCTGAAAAAAATTAAAGGGGCGCTCTGATCTGGAGAGTTCTCATACACACCTGCCTTAGTGCACATTTTGAGCGCAAGTTTGAAAACCCATCCACCAAGCGACCTCCGTTCAGTTGGGACCTGTTCTAAATCTCACTTCTTGGGGCCTTTCCAGGTCTCCAGACTTCAGGAACCCACATACCCTGAAACATATGGAAGGACACCGCAAGAGGCGAGACGTAGGCGGGTTCACTGGCTAAATGCAGGGCGTAATTACGCCCAATTATGCCGGTGGCATGGGATGCGCGGGGGCGGGACATTTGTCGGCCTTAAAGACTTGAATTGCCCGCAGCGCTATACGCCGCTGTAATTCACACGTCATTATCTCCCCCCGCGGGATTCGCCGAGCCAGGGAGAGAGACGGAATCCATAGTTGTCTATGAGACTGTCCCCTTTCCGTAATGACTGGGACGGATTCAGCCGCACTCCGGCGCGTAATTATGGACTGAAATACGTCCAGGTTTAAGTCGTGTGAACATGGCATTAGGGTTGGTCCCATCTGGACTGAGGTCACTCGCCACGGTGGGGGGTTTTCAACTGCGATCAAAATGGCCAGAACCTCAATTTCTATATATAATATATATATTAATTAATATTATTATATATATAATAATAAAATTTCTTTCACACACACTACAGGCAGCTCTTCAGACATTCAGTGTTTTTCTCTTGGTATTTGCAGAGCTGCTGCTCCGTTTCTGTGTATAGAGGGACCCGTGACACCTACATTACTGTCATATACATTACTCCACTCCTCATCTGCCCCCTGAGATCGGCCACCCCCAGCTCCGGACAGGCCCCACAGCTCCCCCCATCCCCAGGGCCGAGCGCCCAATTCTTCCCACTGGCATAACACAGCGCTCTGCAAACCCCGGCCGAGCACGCGCAGCCTTGCAGGCAGCGACTGGTGTAAGGTTTTGGTTGCATACGGGGGCACTCCACCCTGGGCACTTTTTTGGGCATCTCTAAGGGTTTTTTCCTCAGTCCCCCCCCCCCATTGTTCTGTTTCCACCTGTGCATTCGGCTCGTCACCGCTGCACCTCTGGCTTACATTTGGCGACCGCTCTTGCCCCCTCGCTGCAGTTCTGCCACAGGTCGGATTCTACAACCCCCTCTGGATTTCTGCATTTTGAATTTGCAATTTTGACATGAAATTTGCAATTCTTTTTTCTTGCACATTTGATTGGCTCATACCTGACATTGACCAAGCAGGGAAGTCGCTCAAGAGCGGGAGCGTTGCCCAACCCAGCCATGAGCCAACGGGTGTCGCCATCTGGGCACTTACCACATAGCCGTGGTCGTTCATGTTCAGGATCAGGTTCTGGCCCATAACGGCCAATCCGATGAGCGCGATGTCAGCTCTGCAAAAAAACAGAAGGGTAAGAACCTGGAGGTCACAGGAGGACAGGGCGGGGCGGGCACCGCTCCCTGAACACACCGCGGGCACCGCACCAGCGCGCCATTCACTTCATGTGTTGATCTTGGAACGGTTCAGCAGCCGAGGGGAATGGAGCCCACAGGGAGGACAATAACTCTGCTACATGTCTGTTCTAAACGCTGCATCCTACCCAGTTATGTCTCCGGCCACTTCCGCCCTCACAGGTGTCACTAGTTCTACACGTCCCAGAATTCCTGCTGTTACTCCTTCCTCAATGAGGCGGAGGTCCCTGTTTGTATTGGGGGCAGCGAGGGGGTCTTGTTATTTAGGGTTACCCTTTAATCGTCCTCTTTTTGGTTAGAGGAGAACAATCCCCCCACCAGAACCTTCCACAGAAGCACAGCCCAGCAGAGCCGGAGGTTACTTGCCCTGTGTACCTGGCCCTGGGGTGGCCCCTGGAGGCGCGGCCTCCTCACATATTTTAGGCACTGGGTGCACCTGGGCATGACACAGCAGGCACCGGGATTAACCCTTTCATGCCTGGATTCCCGGTGGAGCCTCTTTCCTGCTCCTCCTGGGATCAGTCCCAGCCATGAACATTTATCTTAGAGGTTCTGCAGAATCAGGAAGAAGATCCCCAAAAGTAACGAGATCACAAAGGATCCGGCCCCAGGTTCCCTCTTAAGATTTTATTATTTTTTTTTTTAAAAAGCCTCTAACGGCGGTGGCGGCTCCGCACCCATGGACCTGCCAGCGTGCCCATGAGGCGCCTATAGACCCAGCAGCTCCGCACATGAAGCAGGAGGCTCTGCCTGATCACCAACGTCGCGCTGATCTCCTGAGATCGTCTGTGCTTTCTAGAACTGATTAACATAGATCAAGAGGTATAAAAATACCCACCTGGGGGAGGACGAGGCCGGGGGGGGCGCTGATCTGATTACAGCACGGGATTACTTCCCGGCTCAGCACCTTACATCACAGGATGAACGTGGATCCTCCGCTGGTAACTCTGTATATGCTGCACTGAGCCCTGTGAGTGACGAATACCTGACCCCCCCATCCAGGATCCGGTGACTCCGGCTCAGCTGCAGCGTCTATTGGAGTCTGAGGTCGTCTGAATCCTGCCAATAACTGCCCCCCCCCCCACCTCAATGCTTTATACTGCAGGGATCAGCCGGAGCGAGCACAGACAGCGATCCCCTGAGAGACAGCGACCCCCAGAGAGACAGACACAGCGCCCCACCCCCCCCCCCCCCCCCCCCCCCCCCCCGAGAGGAGAGGGCGAGAGCCGTGTCTGGCGGGGATCTGCCCCCAACAGCTCATCACCAGCAAAGTAGCTGGAAGTTGTCTGGTAACAAATAACAGTGCTGCGATCCCTACATTATCATTAGGAGCGACTCCCATCAGGTCTGGGCTGAGGAGTTGTAGTTCTACCACTAGTGGAGGATAACTTCTATCAGGTCTGGGCTGAGGAAACGCATGCTGGGGCTTGTAGTTCTATCACTAATGGAGGAGAACTCCCATCAGGTCTAGGCTGAGGATCTGCACGCTGGGACTTGTAGTGCAGGATAACTCCTATCAGGTCTGGGCTCAGGAGCCACATGCTGGGGCTTGTAGTGGAGGATAACTCCCATCAGGTCCAGGCTCAGGAGTCACATGCTGGGACTTGCAGTTCTATCACTAGTGGAGGATAACTCCCATCAGGTCTGGGGCGCTCCATGCTGGGACTTGTAATTCTATCACTAGTGGAGGATAGCTCCTATCAGGTCTGGGCTCAGGAACCGCATGCTGGGGCTTGTAGTTCTATCATTAGTGGAAGAAAACTCCTATCAGGTATGGGCTCAGGAGCTGCATGCTGTTACTTGTAGTGGAGGATAACTCCCATCAGGTCTGGGCAGTGCATGCTGGGACTTGTAGTTCTACCACTAGCAGAGGATAACTCCCATCAGGTCTGGGCTGAGCAGTGCATGCTGGGGCTTGTAGGGGAGGATAACTCCCATCAGGTCTGGGCTGAGCAGTGCATGCTGGGGCTTGTAGGGGAGGATAACTCCCATCAGGTCTGGGCTGAGCAGTGCATGAAGGGGGTTGTAGGGGAGGATAACTCCCATCAGGTCTGGGCTGAGCAGTGCATGCTGGGGCTTGTAGGGGAGGATAACTCCCATCAGAACCCGGCTGTTCTATGACTGACACATTAGTAGCAGCTCAGACTCCGCGCTACAATGTATCAGGCGCCCACGTGACCTCCCCTCCCGCACTCACTCCGCCATGGTGACCGCTCCGCTGGTGTCAGGACCCGGATGTGACTTCTCTCCGTCCGCTCCGGTGAGTGACAGCAGCGAGGAGCCCGCACCGGGATGTTCTCTCCAGACACCTGACGCCACGCCCTGCCCCCTCTGCCATTGGCTCCGCACCAGGCACGGGGCGTGGCCAGGCTGTCTCTCATCCAATCACAGGTCACCGTGGCTCGTCAGGCAGTGGGCCGACCAATCAGAGCAAAGCAATCACAGACCGACCAATCAGCGCAGAGCAAGCACAGACAGAGCCATTAACCCCGTCGGCGCTGCCGGAGGGCGATGACTCTGCAAGAAGCTCTTCCGAGCGGTGTCCGCCGCCACGGGGGAAACTGCAGGCAGTCTATGCAGTCTCATCCCAAATCCTGGAGCCCTGAGGGGTCTCACCTACGGGGAATAAGAGCAGAGCTCCAGCGACTCTCATAGAACTGAATGGGGAGAAGCGCACAAAGTCCTGAGCGCCTGGTTCCAGAAAATAAGGAGCACATGTGTGGAAACTGTCCAGGTCTAAAACTCTCTTTGTTGCCCATAGCAACCAATCAGAGTCCATAACACCCAACCAGAGCCCATAGCTCCCAATCAGAGCCCATAGCAACCAACCAGAGCACATAGCAAACAAACAGAGCCCATAGCTCCCAATCAGAGCCCATATAAACCAACCAGAGCCCACAGCCGCCAACCAGAGCCCATATAAACCAACCAGAGCCCACAGCACCCAACCAGAGCCCATAGCAACCAATCAGAGCCCATAGCCACCAAAGCCCATAGCGACCAGAGAGCCCCGTTCATTTTACCAGAGTACTATATGAAATGAAAGGGACACTCTGATTGGTTCCTATGGGCGTTGATTCCTATGGGCGCTGATTGGTTGCAACCAGGGCCGCCGTTAAGGGGGTACAGCCACTACTGCTGTATGGGGCCCGGCCAGTCTGTGAAGCAAGGGGGGGCCCGCCGGCGGCAGCTGGCACCGCCCCCTTGCTTGACAGGAATGGTCTCTCTACTATAGTGTGAGCTGTGTATAGAACTGGGGCCCAGCGCTGCTGAGGGAGGGCCCGCGCTGCGGCTTCGCTCACAGCTGCGCTAAATGAGGTGCACAGACATTATTTACTCTTCCTGCGCGTTGTGATCGGAGCAGTCGGGCCCTCCTCTCTCTCTGCCCCCTGGAGGAGCGACTAATTAAATCAGTGAGGTCCTACCTAGTGGGGCGGGGCTTCATTGATTCAAATCGTCCTGGATCCCGCTGTTGGCCAGACACGACACGGGCAGAAAGAGAGGAGGGCCCGGCTGCTGCCGCAGTGCGCAGGAGCTGCCTGTAACTAGGAGCGCGGGCCCTCTGTCAACAGTGACCCACTGCCACCATTGGCTGTATGAGGGAAGGAGGGGAAAGCTGCTCGCCCGGCCACCTACCTAACTGCCTGCCCGTCTGGCCACCTACCCAGCCGCCTGGCCACCATATTGCCCGCCCGGCCACCTACCTAACTGCCTCCCAACCTGGCCACCTACCCAGCTGCCTGGCCACCAACCTAGCCGCCTGGCCACCTTACTGCCCGCCCAGCCACCGACCTAACTGCCTGCCCACCTACCTAACTGCCTGCCCGCCCGGCCACCTACCTAAGTGCCCATCCGGCTGGTTACCTAGCCCGGCCACCTACCTAAGTACCTACTGAAAAAAGGAAAGAGCCTAATCCACTAAAGATTAAAAATACATTTTATTATAACCAATTAAAAATAAATATTGATCAAAACGAGGTAAAATGCAAAAAATCACCATGTAATATAAATACAATACTAGGCTAATGAATTCTGCATCAGGTATAGAGTAACAGTAATGTAAGTATCTAATAAGTACAAGTCACAGAAGTATACTACTCTGAGCCAGGTGCAAGCCAGTCACAAGATAACATGCATCAAATGCTATACAAAACTATAGAACAAATTACCCATTTCTACATGTAGTCAATGCACCTTGGATCGCCCCGATGTATGTTTCGCCTTAATTGCTTCAAGGGCTACCTAAGTACATGCCTGCCCAGCTACCAACCTAACTGCCTGTCCGTCTGGCTACCTGCCTAACTATCCACCCACCCGGCTACCTACCTAACTACCATTGTATGCCTGGCTAGCTACCTATGGGGGTACCAGGGCACCAAGGGGGGAATTATTATCATTTGGGGCAGTATGGATGGGGAGTTTGTACATGGGGGGCAGGCACAGGTAGGAAGATGATATAAAAAAGTGAGGAGTCTCAGGTGTTGTGAATTCTGCAGGGATGGGTCGTGGCCGAGAGAATTCGTCACTGCGGTCTGGAGCAGACGCAGAAGAAAAGGGAACATGAAAGACTCATCAACTGTGAGTCACTAAATGTATCTGCACTGTGTACACTTGTATCTACCACTATATGGTCACTGAGTGCCAGTAATATTGGTCTTATTGTAATGAATTATATTCAGTGACAGTATGATGGTATTATTCAGCATCTTTATGGCGGAGATATGTGGTGATGATATTATATGGTCTATGTATATTGTTGTTTGGCTATATTGGTCTGGTTTGATCAGTAACATGATAGTGGTGATCATCTGGCAGTATTTGCTGGCCCTTTTATACGTACGGACCTGCACAATACAGATAAACTGTACATTGTAAAATCCAACAAGAACTAAATCCAAAAACAATGGCGTAATTGCATTTTTTCCTGGGGGCGGGGCAGTGGCCATGCTTGGCGCGCGGAGGTCGGGTTTCTGCGGGCGGGGTTTGAGGGGAGGAAGGGGGGCCCAGCTGTATGGAGCCCGGAAATTTCTGTTGGCGGCCCTGGTTGCAACACACATTACACAGGTCTGGAATGATGGCCTGAAAAAAGGGGAAGAAGCCGCGACTTCAATCTCCTCATAAGAAGCGTCGGCAAAGAGTTTACAGGAAAGGACGAAAAATGGAAGAAACGGGAGCGAGAGATGAAAGTCAATAGACCGGGCTCTGATGGGGGGAATGGGAAAAACCAAGGGAGAAGGGGCGAACGGAGCGAGAGATGAAAGTCAATAGACCGGGCTCTGATGGGGGGAATGGGAAGAACCAAGGGAGAAGGGGCGAACAGAGCGAGAGATGAAAGTCAATAGACCGGGCTCTGATGGGGGGGAATGGGAAGAACCAAGGGAGAAGGGACGAACGGAGCGAGAGATGAAAGTCAATAGACCGGGCTCTGATGGGGGGAATGGGAAGAACCAAGGGAAAGGGATGAACGGAGCGAGAGATGAAAGTCAATAGACGGGGCTCTGATGGGGGGAAAAAAGGGGGGGGAAGAAAACCAAGGGGGGGGGGAGGGGAAAAAAAGGGGGGGGGGCGGGGGAAAATAAAAAGTCAATAGCCCGGTTGTGGGGGGAAGGGAAGAACAAGGGGGAAGAGGAGAAGGAGGGAGATGAAAGTCAATAGAGGCTTGGGGGGGGAATGGGAAAAACCCAAGGGGAGAAGGGAGAAGGGGCGAGAGATGAAAGTCAATAGCCCGGGTTGATGGGGGGAATGGGAAGAACCAGGGAGAAGGGACGAACGGGAGCGAGAGATAAAAGTCAATACCCCGGGCTCTGATGGGGGAATGGGAAAAACCCCAAGGGAAAACCCGGAGGGAGAGGGAAGTAAATAGCCGGGTTTTGGGGGGAATGGGAAGAACTAAGGGAGAAGGGCGTACGGAGCGAGAGATGAAAGTCAATGACCCGGCTTGAGGGGGGGAAAAGGGGAAGAACTAAGGGAGAAGGAGCGAACGGGGCGAGAAAAGAAAGACAATAGCCCGGCTTGAGGGGGGAAGGGAAAAAACCAAAGGGGAAGCTGCGAACGGGGGAGGATGAAAAGTAATAGACCGGGCTCTGGGGGGGGGAAGGGGAAAAAAACCAAGGGAGAACGGAGCGAGAGTAAAAAGAAATAGCCGGGCTTGATGGGGGAAAAGGGGAAGAAAAAAGGGGAAAGAAGGGGGAATGGAGCGGAGATGAAAGTAAATAGCCCGGGCTCTGATGGGGGGAATGGGGCGGAAAAAGGGGAAAGGGGAAAGGTCAATGGAGGGCCCTTGAGGGGAGGATGAGAAGAATAAAGGGGGAGAAGGGGCAAACGGAGCGAGAGTTTAAAAAGTCAATAGACGGGGCTCTGATGGGGGGGGAATGGGAAGAACCAAGAGAAAAGGGGGGCGAGAGATAAAAAGTCAATAGACCGGGCTCTGAGGGGGGGGAATGGGAAGAACCAAGGGAATAGGGGAGAAGGAGTGGAGATGAAGTCAATATACCGGGCTCTGGGGGGGGAATGGGAAGAACCAAGGGGAAGGGGGGGAGAGAAAAAGTCAAAGCCCAGGCTTGATGGGGGCAGGGGAAGAACCAAGGGAAGAGGAGAAAGGAGAGAGAGTAAAAAGCATGGGGCCCCGGGCCTGATGGGGAAGGGAAGAACAAGGGAGAATGGGGAACGGAGCGGGATGAAGTCAATAGCCCGGGCTCTGATGGGGGGAATGGAAAAAAACCAAGGGAAGAGGAAAACGGAGCGAGAGATGAAAGTAATGGCCCGGGCCCCTTGAGGGGGGGAATGGGAAGAACCAAGGGAGAAGGGGGGGGAAAAAAGGAGCGAGATAAAAGTCTTAGACCGGGCTCTGATGAGGGGAATGGGAAAAACCCAAAGAGAAAAGGGGGCCCGAGAGTGAAAGTCAATAGACCGGGCTCTGATGGGGGGAATGGGAAGAACCAACGGGGAAAAGGGCCGAGAGATGGAAGTAATGCCCGGGCTTGGGGGGGGAAGGGGAAAACCCAAAGGGAGAAGGGGAACGGGCAAAGGATAAAAGTCAATCGACGGGGCTCTGGGGGGGGAATGGGAAGAACCAAGGGAAAGGAAGAGGAGAACGGGCGGAGAGGGAAAAGTAAATAGAGGGGCTTGAGGGGGAATGGGAAGAAAAGGGAGAAGGGCGAACGGAGCGAGAGATGAAAGTAATAGATGGGTCTGATGGGGGGCATGGGGAAAAACCAAGGGAAAAGAGGCGATCGGAGCGAGATGAAAGAAATGACTGGGCTTGATGGGGGAAGGGGGAAGAACGGGGGAAAAGGGGCGAGAGATGAAAGTAATAGACCGGGCTCTGATGGGGGGAATGGGAAGAACCAAGGGGGCGAACGGAGCGAGAGATGAAAGTCGATAGACCGGGCTTGATGGGGGAATGGGAAGAACCAAGGGAGAAGGGGGAACGGAGCGAGAGGTGAAATCAATAACCGGGCTTGATGGGGGGAAGGGAAAAACCCAAGGGAGAAGAGGCGAACGGGGTGAGGTGAAAGTCAATAGACCGGGCTCTGATGGGGGGAATGGGAAGAACCAAGGGAAAAGGGGCAAACGGGGCGAGAGATGAAAGTCAATAGAGCGGGCTCTGATGGGGGGAATGGAAGAACAAGGGGGGAAGAGGCGAACGGGGCGAGGATAAAAGTCAATGAGGGGGCTCTGAGGGGGGGAAGGGGAAGAACCAAGGGAAGAGGGGCGAACGGAGCGAGAGATGAAAGTAATAGACGGGTCTGATGGGGGGGAATGGGAAAAAACCCAAGGGAGAATGGGTTAGGAGGAGAGATGGGGAAATGTCAGGATCGGGGGGGACCCTGAGGATATGGGGAGGGGTCCGCCTTGGGTGGAGACTTGGGACCGGAGGTGGTGGCTCAAAGCTGGCTCTATGTGGGCTCCTACAAAATGGATCTTCATCCCCTCGAGGACTAGGGGGAAAAAAAAAAGAGGACGACATAGTGTCCCGCAGGACAAAGACTGGAGCAGTGTCAAGGTTGGGAAGGAAGGGGTCAGTGACAATGGGTAGATCGCTGGATCGGCCCCCCAGTCCCAGCCCCAAAACCCAATCCAACATAGGGGGGGGGGAGACAAAGCTGGATTCACACCCAAGTCCAGTCTGCACCAACATTGGGGACGTGGAGAAGAGACTGGGGAACAGATTTCGGGTGAGACCTGCTTTAGTTAAAAAGGCCGGTGGTTTTAGGCAGAGCTGAAAGCCAAAAGGGGGATTCACCAAATTTAGGGCAAAACAGTAACAATGCAGTTACAGGAAAAAAATCTGCAAACTGGGATGCCAAAATACTTGCCCCCTTCATACGGATAAAATAAAAAATCATCATTCTCACCCATAAACTTTCACAGCGTGCACCCCTCATCCCCCCTCATCTCTGTCTACCACCCTAATCAGTCTTTCACGCGTGCCCCCCCTACATCTCTCCCCCCTCTCTGTCTACCCGTACCGGGCTCTCCCCGCGCTGCACCCCCCTACATCTCCCCCTCATTCTGTCTACCCCCTAATCAGTTCTCCACAGCGTGCACCCCCTACATCTCCTCCCTCATTTGTCTCCCCCCCCCAAAAGTCTCTCCACATTCTGCACCCCCCACAAATTTTCCCCCCATTTGTCACCTTTCCCCAACGGTTCTCCACGCGCTGCACCCCTAATCTCCTCCCTCATCTCTGTTACCTCCTAACCGGTTTTTCCACGCGCTGCACCCCCTACCCTCTCCCCCCTCATCTCTTTCTACCACCCTACCCCGGGCTCTCTACAACACTGACCCCAAACCCCCCCATTTTTCATTTCCCCCTCCCCCTCATTTTTTCTTGTACCACCCTACCGGGCTCTCCCGTGCTGCCCCCTAATTCCTCTTTCATCTTGTTACCCTCCACCGGTCTCTCCTAAGCGCTGCACCCCCTAATCTCTCCCTCATTTCCCCCTCCCCGGGCTCTCCCCAATGTGCACCCTACATTTCCCCCCTTTATCTCTGTCTACCACCTACCCGGTCTCTCCAAGCGCTGACCCCCCGATCTCCCCCCCCATCTTGTCTCCACCCTACCTCTCTCTCCACAGCGTGCTCCTCCCCACATCTCCTCCCTCATCTCTGTCTACCTCCCCAACGGCTCTCCCCAGCGCTGCACCCCTACATCCCTCCCTCATTCTTTCTACCACCCCACCCGGTCTCTCTCAAACTGCACCCCTACATCTCCTCCCTCATCTCTGTACCACCCCACCGGTCTTCCACAGGCTGCACCCCCTAATTCCTCCCTCATCTCTGTTACCACCCCACCCGGCCCCTTTTTAGCGCTGCACCCCTAATTCCTCCCTCATTTTTCTACCCCCCCTACCCGGTCCTTTCCCCATGGCCCCCTTATTTCCTCCCCCTTCTTCTACCCCACCCCGGGTTTTCAAGGGGGCACCCCCCCCTCTCCCCCCATCTCTCTCCCCCTACCGGCTCTCCACAGGCTGCCCCCTACACTTCCCCCTCTTTTTTTTTGTTACCCCCTACCGGCTTCCCAAAGGGTGCACCCCCTACATTCCTCCTCTCTCTTCTACCCCCCCTCCGGTCTCTCAAAAAGGGTGCACCCCTCCCCTCCTCCTATCCCTGTTTCCACCCTACCGGTCTCCCAAAGGGTGCACCCCCTACATCTCCTCCCCCATTTGTCTACCCCCTCCGGCTCTCCCAGCGTGCACACCTTACAAACCTCCCCCATCTCTCCACCCATACCGGTCTCTCCACAGGCTGACCCCACATCTCCCCCCTCATTCTGTCTACCCCCTAAACCCGGGTTTTCCACAGTGCTGCACCCCTAATCTCCTCCCCTCTCT
>JAODAL010024510.1:0-60445 GCA_025379985.1 Phyllomedusa bahiana | reverse complement strand
TCCTATTGTCAGTAATGAGCCATGCCAGCTAATTATTACAGCTAAACCCACTGCTAATAGCAGCGATCAAAGCTAACTCCAGTCCCTGCTGTTTAATCAGACAACACGGCGATCGCAATGTCTAAATGAATGAGGTGCACCTTTCCTCCCTCCAATCGCCCAAGAGTTACCATGGCAGCTGGAAGCTTAATGAAGGCTTGCATAGCCTCAATTATAACGCTTTTATTACTTCTTACCACAGGCAGGAAGTAAGAGTACTACCATCTTGGCACACCCTTCTACATTTTTTATATAGTGATAAAAGGTGTACAAGTGATGAGGCCCCCTAGTGGTCAAGTACACTAGAGAGAGTAAGGGTGACATGTATGAATGGGGCTGTGCCAGTTATCTGGCATCAAAAGGTTTAGTAGACCTGTTCTATAGATGTATGAACAGGTGCATTCTAAACTTTGGCGCGATAAGAGCAGGAGTGAAACTTGTTAATGTGGCAAAGATTTGGGGCATTTTGGGGGCGTGTCGAAGGTTAATTACAAGTTTTCCTCTTGTTGTGTAGCGTAAAATACACGCAATTGTAACACGCTACAAAGCTGGTAATTTTTGGCTGCTCAATTCTTTTGCGCAATTTACATCCAGGGGTTAATTAAACGTTGTTCTGCTGCTGTGGTGACTAAAATAAACTGTCTTTTACACCGGCAAAAAAGACCTTTTTCCTGTAGCATAATTCACAAGCAAAGGTAAATTACAAGTTTTCCTCTTGTTGTGTAGCATAAAATACACACCATTGTAACACGCTAAAAAGCTCGTAGTTTTTGGTTGCTCAATTCTTTTACGCCATTTATATCCAGGGGTTAATTAAGCGTTGTTCTGCTGCTGTGGTTACTAAAATAAACCATCTTTTTCACCGGCAAAAAATACATTTTTCCTGTAGCATAATTCACAAGCGAAGGTTAATTACAAGTTTTCTTCTTGTTGTGTAGCATAAAATACACGCCATTGTAACACACTACAAAGCTGGTAGTTTTTGGCTGCTCAATTCTTTTGTGCAATTTACATCCAAAGGTTAACTAAGTATTTTTCTGCAGTTGTACTCAGTATAAGAAACTATGTTTTTCACCGCCACAGAAGAAATTCTGTAGCATAATTCACATCCAAAGGTTAATTAAGCCTGTTTGTGCTTTTATATTCAGTAAAATACAGTTTTACGTTTTTAAATGGCACATACAAGTCAATTTTTCCTACCCATTTGTGGAGCGCAATTTATATCTAAGGGTTACCCAAGCTTGTTACTGGGTTCATTTGGAGTCAAATACAAGGTGTGTATTTATCATATACAGATATCTTCATCAACAGTGTCTGTACATTTTAGAACAAACAGTATGTCAGACAGAGAGGTGGCAGGCTCTTCACCTGCGAGTGGCAGTGGCATAAACATTCCTGGAGCAGGCACAAGTCACAGCACAGCAAGGGGACGTCGCAGCAGGGGTCACTCGGTGAGGCCACAACTGCCGCTGTCATCTAGCGGCCGTGTTCTGACTAGTAACCCAAGGGCGGGTGTGGCAGTTCTTTGATAAGACACCGAAGGAGCCGAATATGGGAATATGTAGAATCTGTGGGCAGAAAGTGAAGCGTGGCCAGGGAGCTAACGTTGGCACCACAGCCCTGCGTCAACACATACAGCATCACCATCCGGTAGCATGGGAGAAACGTGGCTCAGATGTGATGGTCCATCCTGCCGCCGCAACAGCAGCGGCCAGTGGCACACATGCCATTGCAGCCAGTCAAGGATCCACCACTTCTGCAGAAGGGGGCTGTTTCTCTTTGCCATCATCTCCCAGTCCAGATGCTCCTGCTCCTCGCTACTTATGGCGCCAGGAGTCGTTCAGCGAGGTGATTGCAAAGAGACAACAGTATGCGTCCAACCATCCTAAGGTGCAGCAGCTGACCGTGCTCCTGTCCAAGTTGTTGGTACTGCAGTCCCTCCCTTTCCAAATGGTGGACTCTGCAACATTCAGAGAACTAAGGGCTTGTGACGAACCGGGATGGAGAGTTCCAAGCCGTAATTTCTTTTCCAAAAAGGCAGTACCAGCACTTCGTAAATATGTAGAACAGAGGGTGGGCCAGCCCTTGAGCTTATCGGTTTGTTCCAAGGTGCACGGCAGCGCGGACATCTGGAGCTGTAACTACGGTCAGGGCCAGTACATGTCCTTTACGGCCCACTGGGTGAATGTGCTTCCTGCCCAGGCACACCAACAACTTGGACTCCTCCACGTTGTCAAACTGCGGCTCCTGTGCCAATGTCTGCCTCCTCCTCCACCACCACCACCATCATCTCAGCCTCCACAAGTACTGCTCCATCATACCACATGTGTAGGGCACAGCGGTGTCACGCAGTTCTACACCTGGCTTGCCTCGGCGAACGAAGTCACACAGGGGAGGAACTGCTCCGCGTCGTGCAGCAAGAAATCGATGTGTGGCTTTCTCTGCGCCAACTGCAAATAGGAACCATGGTGACGGACAATGGGAGGAACATGGTGTCCGCGCTGCACCGAGGAGGGATGGTCCATGCGCCCTGCATGGCACATGTGTTCAATCTGGTTGTGAAAAGGTTCCTGAAGTCTTCCACCGATCTTCAGAAGATTCTGAAAATGGCCAGGAAACTGTGCATGCACTTCATCCATTCCTACAAAGCCAGAAACACCCTCCTCGAATTGCAGCGGCAGAACGGCCTCCCCCAACACACTCTGATATGCGATGTTTCCACCCATTGGAATTCCAGCCTGCACATGTTGGACCGACTGTATGAACAGAGAAAGGCCATTAACGATTTTTGATGATCCAGGCGGACAGGAGTACTCTCCTGTGTAACTTTGATGTCAGCCAGTGAGAGCTCTGTGTGACACCTGCCGTTTGTTGAGGCCATTCGAGGAGGCCACGTTATTTGTCAGTCGCCAGGACTACGGGATGAATAACGTCATTCCACTGCTTCATGTCCTGGAACAGATGCTGAAAAATCTGTCTGGGCAGGGGACTGGAGATGTGGCGACTACATCTCGCGGCCACATGAGTCCGGTGGGGACTGAACTCGAGCAGGAGGAGGAGGACATTGGAGCAAAAGCATTGTCTGGTGAAATGAGGGGATTTTCTACCCAGGTGACAAGAGAGGAGGAGCAGGAGAAGCGGGAGGAGGTGATGGATGGGGAAAGCGAGGAAGAGGGCCCGCAAGCACCTGGCGTATCGTGGAGAGGAGGCAGGGACCCCCTCGGATACTTGTGCAGACCCAATGTTATTTCCCTGGCTTGACAGCCAATAGTCAGCACCCGGAGAGGGTGACTTGGGGTCTAGGTCGCCGGGGGGTTCCCTCGCGCTATGTACTACTGCCCGCGGCGTGGGGGAAGGGGGGGGGGAAAGAGCAATACCAGTCCATCAGAGCGCTTAATTCTGGATCATGATGAACGCTTTTCACCCGCCTGTGAGGGGGGTAGTCCCCAGCAGCAGCGGGCCCCTGGGAGTCCCTAAACCCAAAGGTGGGGACTTGGCAGCCTTGCCACCCCAGTTAGAAGATCGCTGGACTCTGGGCGCCAAAGGATGTGGCCCATTTGGAGTTTGCAGTGGAGAACTGCCTGCCCACCAGTATTTGGGGGCATCGGGGGGTGCATGCGGGGGGGGGGGCCTCATTCCCCCAAGGGAGAACCCGTTTGTCCAGGGAAATGTGGAACGACTGCCCTTTGTCAAGATAAATCAGGGTGGATAGCCAGGATTTCCAAAACCCCAAAAGTCTTGGGGTTCAGACTACATCAGCCAGACGCCTCCCCCAAAACTGTGAAAATGAGTCTGGGTTTCAAACTACCTGCCTCACCACTATTCTGATGGCCACCCCCTGATGCCACATTGCTGAAAATTTTCTCCATCTGCCACCAACCATCTTTTCAGGGATGGCCACCCACCTCCACACTTGTCTTGTGCCATTTATGTTGCCTGCCGTTTTTCCCCCTTTCCAAATGTTCATTGTCCCCCCCCCCCCCCCTTTTTTTGCCACTGTCTGACCTCATGCTGCTGCTCCCGTGACCTCCCCGTTCATTGTGCCAGTCTGGGGCCTACCCCTTTTTTTTGCCCTCCAAATGTATTGTGCCACATTGCCTCTTCTGTCTGTGGTGCTCCCCGTAACCCTCCACCTGTGTCATTGTGCACTCTGGGGCCCAATTACGTTTTGCCACCTCAAGAATGCATTGTGCCATGTCTGACCCAGCGCTGTGGCTGCCGCCGTCACCTCCACACTCTGCCCTAATGTTGCCACCTGAGTTCACTTTTTTTTTCCAGTTTCGCTGGTTTTGCTTTATCAAAAACTTCCTGCTTCTTTTTTTGGTCGTTTTTGGGCCCTTTAGCCCGGAATTTATGTTAAGCGATTCTAAGAGCAGGGGGCAGTATCTGCGGGGTCAAAAAAACAAACATTGTTAAAAGAAAAAACCAACCCTCCCTGCAATTTAACATG
The DNA here is from genome assembly GCA_025379985.1 of Phyllomedusa bahiana. Lineage (NCBI taxonomy): Eukaryota > Metazoa > Chordata > Amphibia > Anura > Hylidae > Phyllomedusa > Phyllomedusa bahiana. Next base: position 55,956 of record JAODAL010024510.1, on the reverse strand, counting down.
GAAAAAATTTTACAGAACCCGCAGGCTCGTGAGCTAAAATGCTGTTTTTTAAGCATTGCCCCAAAGTAATTTCGGACCGAATTTTTTTTTGGGGAAAATTTCCCCGAAGTGCCAAAACCCAATTTTTGAGAAATTCGCCCATCTCTAGTTATAGTACAACTTGAAAACCCAACACTTCATCTATGGAACGATCAAGAAATCAATGAACATCATATGCACAAAGAAAAAAAGAAAAAGAAAAACAACAAGAAGTCATGCCAACAAAAAACGGGAAGAAGAGGAGGAAGAAAAAACACCCTAGTAAAAAGAAAGGGGGGGAAAGGAAGGAAAAAAAATTAAAAAAAAATTGAGGATTAGTATATTATTATCCGGGACTCCTACCTCCAAAAACTAAAATTAATTAAATTTTTTATAAAAAAAAGGGTTTGATTTTCCCCAAAGGAAATTGTAATTATTTAACCCCTTCTGGACCTAAATGTAAGAGCTTTGAGGGTTTGAAAATTTTTTTTTTAGACATAGTATGATAGTGAAAAAGATAAGGTAACAAGTACGGGAAAGTTTTTCCTTGGTTTGGATTTTTTTTAATAATTTTGGGGAAATTTTTGATAAACGCAGTCCTTATATCTTTAAAAATTACAAAAAATTGAGGAAAAGGGGAAATTATGAAAAAGTAAATATTTGGTAATAACCCCGTTTTTTAACCCACGAAAATCGGGGGTGGGGAAATGGATATATTCCGCCCAAAGAAGGAAAAAAAAAGGTTATGAACAAAATAAAAAAAAAAAAAAGTTTTATAACCTGAAATATCGGAGTATAAAGATGAAAAAACAAAAATAGAATTTAACATTGGGGAAAGCAGATAAGGGGGGAACCACATACTTCTTGCCCCCAATTTTTGTTAAACAATATCCTTTTTTTAGGGGTGAAAATACATTAAAAATTTACCTTGGATCCTACAAAAAGAAATCAAAAGAAATTGGAAATTTTTTTAAAAAAGGAGTGAACTGGGGGCATCTATAGAAACAAAAAAACAACATCTAAAGAGAATCCTGTTCCATTTTTTATGGGCCCCCCAAAGTCCAAAAAGGGTGAATTCCCCCCAAAAGATGCGCCCTATTGTATCCAGTGTGAATAGTGTAACAGCCCGTTAAATAAATGGGGGTTTTGCGTTACAATCTTAGTTAAAAAACACGGGATATTTAAGGATGTGCAGCGGTTTTAAAAACCTTTTCAGTTTTTAAATGGTCAGAAGTTTTTTCCTGGCAAAGTTTAGGGTGTATCTTTATCTAGTACCCCCCAAAAAAAATTGGGAAAAAATCAAGGGAAATTTTCCATCTAAAAAACAGTGGGTATAAGGAAGAGGGGAATTTTTTCCTATTGGGACAGTATTATTTTTTACTATGGAATAATTATTTTAAATTTGATCAACGTTCTACTTCAATTACTTGGTTCCTGGGGGGTATGCCCCTTTCCCTTATGGCCCAAAACCCATTTATGGGTGGTGGAAACCACGCCATTATATTGTATAACCCCCTTTTGCAACATTTTTGGTATGGGCGCACATGGACGACCTCCTCATCGTTGGGGGGGGGTGTGGGTCCATACCGACTTTTGGATACCTTAATATCAATAATGTTAACTTACGTTTTACGTTCCACATGAGCTATCAGATGACTTTTTTGCCCATTGTTAAAAGGTGATATACCCATTCCAAGGGGTTTTTACGTCCCGTTTAGGAAAAGAATGTGGCAAACTATCCTAAGACCGATAGTTGCCATCCAGGGATACTATTAGGCTATCCCGTATGGGGAATATTACGGGTGGTTTAAAGTTACTAAAAGAAAAAGATAGGGTAGGGGGAAAAAACAATTGGTATCAGATTACGTAAAGGGATTGCTAATAGTAGTTGCAAAAATGAGAAAAAAAAAATAGAAGGGGGTTTAAAACAGGAAATATTTTTCGAAAAAAAAAAGGAAAGGGGGAAAACAAAAAGGTGGGTTTTGTGTTTTCCACAGCCTATAAAAAGGATTAGAGCTATTAAAAAAAAATTTTTTTTTAAAATTAAATTTTGACAGGGGCACCTTGTTGGCGGGGTATACGGATGAGGGGGGTAAATAGGTGGCCAACGGGGAAAAACAATAGGGAAACTATTTCCCCAAGTAATTAGGAATGAGGGGAAAAAAAAGATGGAAGTTGGTTTTAATAAAAGGGCTTTTTTCCTTGAAAAGCACGATGGGCATTTGTAAAAATGTAATAAAAACTAAACATTTAAAGGACGAAATAACAAAACTTAAAATTTATAAAATTTTTTAATTGCGAAAAAGACCATATTTTATATTTTTCAATGCATACAATGTATAGTTAATGTTGGGAGTAACCCTCCGAAAGTTGAAGGTGAAAATAGCAAACATCTGGCACATTAGAAAAAAATGCTCCCACATTCTGGGGGGTCAAACCTTTTTGGACAACATGCGGAGCCGTGGGAAAACTTCCGTTTTATGCAATAGAAAAGGTAGTGAAGCCACTGTGGGTTTTGATGGCAACATAGCTACGTATCGGAAAACCCCCTGGGTACTACTTGGGAAAAAAGGACACGTATGGTATGAATCTGAGAAATGATCTGCCTTATTTAAAAAATTGATAGGTATACCCAGACCTTAACAGATGTTATAGAATTTTAAAAATTCTATGATTATTTTTTTTCCTTCTTTTTGTTTTACTTTTTTTTTTTGGTGGAAATGACGGGGAAGGGGAGGGGCTTTGTCTCTCCCATTTCCCTTTTTTTACATTGTATTTATTAGTGGATAAGTTGGGGAAAGGTGGTTTTTTCGGTGATCAAAGGGTTGACTTGCCCAAAACCCCGTTGGGCGTCGTGTACCCCTCTATGGAATAATGGAATAAAGCAGTTTGAAAATGAAGTTTGGAAGTCCCTGGATCTTTGTTTTTTTTGTTGTTGGGTCTTGCTGTGAGCCCAAGGGTTCCGGGCATTGAAGCTAAACCTACTGCAAAAACTTGGACCAAGCAAGGGTACAAAAGCAGTCCAAGGGTAATGGTGAGTGTGACTTCTTGTTTTTTATGTGTTTCCTATAGTAAACTTGGTTAATTTGTGGCACTGTCCAGTAAAATAAACAGGGCAGCAGTGTGTCCAATAAATACTGAAAACAATAAATATCTATCTGGGCTCTAACTAAACCCCGGGTTTTCTCTCCTAGACTACCAGAGACCAAACAGCTCTGATTAGTTTTATGTGGCTTCCCGGGTTTGGGGGGTCATTCGAACTAAAATGAAATATAAACAGTCAAAAACAAGCCAGAGCTTCTTTGGGCATAAAGGGCCACTTTTAAAATGACATTTAAAATTTACATCATAGGAGACCTCAATATGAAACAAAATGCAAAAAAATCTAAAATTGATTTGTCTGATTTGGAAAAAATTTTTTTTTTCAGATTTGGTGGAAAAAAATTTTTTGGTCAATAACAAAAGTTACTCAATACTTTGTTAAATCTTTGTTTGCAATGACAGAGGTCAAATTTTTTTTGTAAGTTTCTAAGGGTTTGGAAAACACTGTTGCTGGTATGTTGGCCCTTCCTCCCTCGATTCCTCTAAAAAACAGTGAAGATTTGGGGCTTGCTGGGGAACACAGGCTTTCAACTCCCTCCAAAGGTTTTCTATGGGGTTGAGATCTGGAGACTGGCTAGGCCATTCCAGGACCTTGAAATGCTTCTTACAAAGCCACTCCTTTTGCAGAGAAACAGCCCCAAAGCATGATGTTACCACCTCCATGCTTCACAGTAGGTATGATGCTCTTTGGATACAACTCATCATTCTCTCTCCTTCAAAAACAACGAGTTGTGTTTCTACCAAACAGTGGTTTCATCTGACCATATGACATTCTCCCAATATCCTTCTGGATCATCCAAATGCTCTCTAGCAATCTTCAGTCTGGCCCGGATATGTTCTGGCTTAAGCAGGGGGAGACGTCTGACACTGCAGGATCTGAGTTCCTGGCGGAGTAGTGTGTTACTGATAATAGTCTTTGTTACGTTGGTCCCAGCTCTCTGAAGGTCATTCACTAAGTCCCCCATGTGGTTATGTAATTTTTGCTCACTGTTCTTGTGATCATTTTGAACCCATGGGGGGAGATCTTATGTGGAGCCCCAGATCGAGGGAGATTATCAGTGGTCTTGTATGTCTTCCATTTTCTAATTATTGCTCCCACAGTTCATTTCTTCACACCAAGCTGCTTGCCTATTGCAGACTCAATCTTCCAAAAAAACCTGTGCAGGCTTACCATTTTGTTTTGGTGTCATTCAACAGCTCTTTGGTCTTCAAAATAGTGGAGTTTGGAGTGTGACTGTTTGAGGTTGTGGACAGGTATCTTTTATACTGACAACAAGTTCAAACAGTTGCCATTACTACAGGTAATGAGTGGAGGACAGAGGAACCTCTTAAAGAAGAAGTTACAGGTCTGTGAAAGCCAGAAATCTTGTTTTTTGTATAAATGTGATTTTCTGGATTTGTTTTCTCATTTCATCTCTCTTGCTTGTCAAATATATTATATATATATTTTTATATAATATATATTTTATATATTTTATTTTATATATATATATATATATATATATATTTATTTGTGTATATATATATATGTGTGTGTGTATGTGCATACTTTACTTATATGTACATTGTATGTATTTGACAAGTAATCAAATGATCACATATTCCAGTCTTGTATGGGGTATAAGGCTAAATATAAAATAAAGTTACAAATACCTTCTTAAAAAACTGTACCCCAGGATGATACCGATAAAAACCACAGTTCACTATTCAATAACTTAAAGGGGTTGTATCATTTCATGAAATGGTCTTCAGAATAAAGGGGCAGTGAAAACAATCAACTTTGCAATTGGATATCATTAGCAAAGCTGTCTTGTTTTCACAGTCTCCCTTATCTTCGTTTTGTGTAAACACTGTTCCTCAGTGCATTCCTGCCTCTCTCACTCAAAGTAAGGGACTAGCACAATTTCACTCTGCACAGCCAGGAGCTGCACAGTAACACTGCAGCTGCTTCTACAATCCGAAAACAGCAGAATTGTGGGTCGGTGCCTAATGCAAACATACAAGGAACGTTAGGCTGCCTCTCTCACTCAAAGTAAGGGACCGACAGCAATTTCACTCTGCACAGCCAGAAGAAACACAATAATACTGCAGGGCTTCTACAATCAGAAAACATCAGAATTGTGCCTCGATGCCCAAATGCTTCTGCATGTAAACATAGAAGGGAGATCTGTGCTGCTCTGGAGGAGTTCGTGTAAGACTGGATTCAATTGTAACAAACCTCCAACTATGAGAGGAGAAGAGATCATGAGTTCATAGAAGATTATCTAGACTGAATGCAAGCCTGTGGTATATAAACATAGTTACAAAATAAGACTGCATTGGGAGAACGACACAGTGACATGTGGACTCGAGGGGAGGGGAGACTCGGGAGTGAGCATGAACAGTGAAGGGGAGGATGATGTCATCCCCCTTCAGTTAAGAAACACCCAACTGGGAGGGGAAGAAACGCCCCTGAATTTGTAGAGCTGAGAAGCTGAGAGCACAATGAAACACATGAACTGAAGAAGCGATACATCCCCTTTAACCCTCAGGTAGGTCTATTAATGCAAAAATAAAAAAGGGGTTAAGGGTGTCAGAATATGGTGATGCACAGCAAATGTTTTTTAATAGTAAGGGTATGTTCACACGGCGTGTTGGCTCCGTGTTGGGATCTGTTTATAGATGTGTGTTTCAATCTGTTTTTCCGACCCTAAACGGACCCAAAAACACATCTATCAATGTGCAGTGTGTTTTACATTGCTTTCAATGTATAACATGCATAGGCATTAAGACAAGTGATCGCCAATGCTTGTTTTACTTGTGTCTTTGTGATGCGTTTTTCGGATCCGGTCAAAGAATTGACATGTCAATTCTTGATCCGTTTGACGCAGCAGATGTCCTATTTAAAACTATAGGATGTGATCCTGCTGCAGCCAAAAACACACCAGCGTGAGGGATGCGTGTTGGATGCGATTACACAAAGCGTTTTTGAAATGCGTTTTTTTTTTCAGATCCAAAATGGATCCAAAAATGCATCTAACACGCCGTGTGAACATACCCTAAAATTTACATAAATCTTTGGTGTTGCTGAAATTGTACTAACCCTTCAGAATAAATGTAGCATGTTATTCATATTAGTTGGTAAAGTCCATAAAAACTAAACCAAAAACAATATTGGAATTATTTTTTTTCCATTTCACTCCACATTTTTTTCTACACACATTATATAGTACATTAAATGGTAGTATTAAAATTATAACTAGACCCACAAAACACAAGTTATGACTTTTGGAAGCTGACGATGAAGCAAAAATGCTGCAGCCATAAATCACTTTGTCAATAAGTGGGTAATCTTGCTTAACTCTGTATTTTCTATTGTTTGAACATTTTATCAGAATTTTCCCCTGCATCCAACAAAAACATAAATATAAAAGCATGCAGAACTAACCTCTTTTTGCTGTAATTTCAGATGGATCATTTATTGCTCATTAGTTATCTTTGTAATAGGGCTAGAACATTCCATCTAGGTTTCCATTATTGGCCTGTCAGTGACAGGAAAAATGCTTAGCTTCAACAAAATCATTATTACAAGCAGTTACTAGACCCAGGCTGAGTGATGGTGTAACACTTCATATAAATACATCCACCACCTCTGTCAAAGTGCTGCTTTAGGCAAAATACTCGGCTTACTTTCCTCAAGGTCGCCATAACCCAGAATGTGCAGCATGTCACACTGTGAAATGCGTTGGTAGATGATGCACATAAAATCTGTCACTATTCTGAGAAACTGTAATAAACAGCTCTGTAAATACACCACACTCAATATACTTTTCCTTGTCTTGATTCTTTGTTTAACTGACACCAAGTTAAAATCATCATGTTTTTGCTTAAAATTTTTTTCCCATAACTGTGTGAACATTTTGCTGCTATAAATTATTAAAAGGTTTTAGTTCAACACTATTTGTGATTTGGAGATACTTTTTATTCTGTTTATTTGATTGTTTACAATTTTCTTCCCAGTGTGGTATATGGTGAAGCTAGTTAACTCTGTCAAGGAGCATCATCCCTTGCATTTACATTGTGAGGACACTACATTACCTGAGTATTCGAAAATTATTTGTTGTTATATGCTTTTAACATAATAACATTTAATAGTATAACTCCCGTAAATTCTCATGTTAACATTGCAGTAGTAATGTTAAATGCTGTCTGCAACCAAAAAGAGAAAAACTGGTGTTGAATGAACAAATTGGCTTTTGATGCACATTATAATAATAACAATATGATACTTGCCATTTGTCTTTATGGATCCTTCTTCTCAAACAGTCTTAAAAGAAAGCAGAAGTGTTTAGCATATTTTTATAAATGTCCACTTTTAGCTCTACCAGAGTAGAATACTTTTAAATGATTTGTATCTCAAAGGGGATGATTTGTAACTAGAAGTCATAGGGCCCCATATAAAAATAAGATGGGCCACACCACCTAATGACAGGAAACAAAAACAGAAGCATAAGTGGCAATAATTAATAGCATAAATGATACCGCCATATATCAGAGGAGCCATATTGCAGTGCTATGTAGGAGAAAACTACCAACTTCTTATTCCCTACAAAAAGTTATATTGTTCTTGGACCTGAATGGGGCCCCTTAATCTCTGCAGCTGTTATGTCTGCTATGACTAAAGTTACGTCCATGTTTGTATTGTTGAAACTTATCTCCAAATGCTCTGTTGAGAAATGCTGAGTTAATAGAAGGGATACACCTATTAACCAGAGCAACCACAAAGGTGAGGAGGTGCTTTACCCATGACATACAAGGAAAGACAGGTGATTACAATTCCCTTGTTAAGGTTGTGGTTGGCTTCTAAGGCCCCTGCTAACAAAAAACGATTGACCAAAAACAGACAACCTATGTAAATAATAATAAATGAAATAGATTAGTGGCTTGTCTGGACTGAAAAAAATGCTCTATTGTAGGGTAAGGTTCACATTAGGGATATACATCTGCAATATTATATAAGGCAAAATGATTGACATGTTTAAAGTTGTCCAAAAAAGATACCATTATACCTGTTCCATCATTACACAGCATTTTACATCAACAAACTTGCTTTTGCAACAACCTTTGGTGCTCTGTTATCATAGCACACCTGTTTATCTCCTTTTTGTTGAGGCAGGATATTAGCATATTCTATTACAGGTACGAATCCCAACATCTCCTACTTTCCTCTCTACTCATGATTCCCATCCATCTACTTATGTGCTAGAAAAGCTGAGACCAAGAAGGTGACTGTCTTAGGTATTAGTCCCTGCAGGTCCCATGCTTGGTAACATATGTTGACACCAACAATATAGGAAGGCCACCCTCAGGTACATGGAATTGTGTTGGCATTTAACCCAATTGGAGAAATCTATCCAGCTTCCAGGACCATGTGACTAGGTTCTAAGATTCCATGCAAGTTTGTTAATTTTGGCCTCCAGATAACTCCTTCAAAGGATCTGTACGGGGTATTCTGAATAGCATTAATTTAATTCAACAAAGATTTATTCCTGAAGACCAAACTGGTACTCAGTGCTTGTTACAGCATGGGCACCTATAGCATGACACAAGGACACAGCTATAAGGGGTGAAGAGGTAGCAGTCATTATCGAGCCCTGGGGCCTTAGTGGTGCTAAAGAGCCATCTGTCACAGAAAAAAACACTAGTATTAAAAATAGCACATAGTCGGTGCATGCCCTTTTATAAATTTTGTATTGACGTCCAAGAGCTTTAAAGGTGATTTATGTTACCCTATTTGAGAGCAGGATATATTAGAGGGAGAGAGGCAGAGCTCTGTAAAAAATCAGTTTATATGATTTGGAACAAAATTTTTGAGTAAAAAGCATAGAAAATACAGATAGGACTCCTTAAGAGACCTTAGAAGTCCTGCTTACCCCACTTACACACTGTGATTGACAGCTTTATCAATGTTTGTACAGAGTAAACTGTCAAACACTGTTTGCGGGCGGGGTCAGCAGCACTTTCAGTTTAGTTTTTAAGACTTTTGGGGATTTTTATTAAGAAATTCAGCATTAAATTATATAAACCAGTACATCACAAGGATCAGCTTTTCTCCCTCTACCACATCATGATCTCAGATAGAGCAGCATAAACCATCTGAGAGGTTCCATTTAAGCCATTGGCATGACTATATAAAATAGAGTAGTAGTATAATGTTGTACCGTGTTAGCCATAGAAAGTAGTAGAAGAGTGAAGAAATCAGGCGATGCCTTTTAGAGGCTAACTGAGTTAGCCTCTAAAAGGTATCGCCTGATTTCTTCACTCTTCTACTATATAAAATAGATAGCAGATGATTCAAACTTAAAGGGGATTTACCATGAAGGCATTTCATGCCTTGATTTGTTCTGCTTCAGCTTTCAGTGACTTCAAAAGGGGTTTGAACTGCATATTATGTGATCAAGCAGGCTTGACATCACCATGACTTTTCCCACAGTGTACTTACTGTAGTAAAACAAATGTCTGCTTATATAAAGAGCTGTGCAGAACTACAATGTAACTGAATGGTTAGCACTTCTGCCTCCATGGTTCAAATCCCAGCAGGAACCAAATATGGATTTTTTTTCTCCCAATGCACATACCTGATTGAGGTTTCTTTTCGTTTTATTTATTTGTATTGTTTGACTAATTACTACAAAGTATAGAGGACAGGAGTTGAATGACAGTACCTATGGCTGAACTCTCGCTCAGCACTGAGTGTGTGTGATTACTAAGCAAGGAAGAGATTGACAGTAGCTACCTGTGAAGAGAATTGATGACTAAGAATGTGTGGCCAGGACTGAGGAGCTCTCTTCACTGATCGGACCCTCTAGAGATGAACTTTACACTATGGATCACTAAGGGAGCAGCTAAAATAAAAATGGTACTGAATATTTAATAATGGAATGGTGAAAATGTTTATTATTTAATTTGCAAGCTTCCCACATCTATTTTACTTTGTGTTAAAACCCCTTTAAAAATAATTAAACTTTATACAAATATGTACTGTAAAACCTAAAAAATTAGTGCAACCCATATAGCTGAAATATCAAGGACTTGCTTTTATAGATAAAGTATTTTACAGTGTTAGTTGCAAATATCCATTTGATATGTCCTTTTCAACTGAATTCCAGCTGCTTAGCGGGAGCACTGTGCACTGATATATTTAACTTATGGGCATTTTTAAATTTGTCTTTATTTAAAGCAGGCATCCTCAAACTGCGGCCCTCCAGCTGTTGGGTCACTACAACTCCCATCATGCATTTCTATACTCTATAACAGTGGGAATGATGGGAGTTGTAGTTTCCCAACGGCTGGAGGGCCGCAGTTTGAGGATGCCTGATTTAAAGGAAATAGTTCCCTGTTGAAAGGCTGATTAAACAAAGTCACAACACTGAGAAGTGATCAGATGTAATCTGTAGGGGAATCTGATGACAAATGTCTAATTTGTCTGCCCTTCCATTGTGTAGATAAAGGCTATTTTGAAGGAAGTTCTGAATATGTAACCCCCTCTGTTGAATATGTGTTTAATATCTGAGTTAGGAGTGTGACACATGGTTAAAAGTTCTAAAAACTTTTCTAATTATTAAAGCAAAAAAAATTGACAGAAAATGGAAATAGACAATGGTTAACCTTACTTAAGTTATTACTACAGTAAAAAGATGTGATTTGTTAAGCAATAGTCTTCATTAGCATTCTGATTCCATGCTCCCTCCAGTGCAAATAAACAAGCCAGAGGCTTGCCTAAGGAGATAATAGTGTACGGAATAGATTTCATTGGGGAAACAATTGCTGGGTGAAGAAAATTACACCAGAGAAAATATGACTTAGTTACAGAAAAAAGTATTTTTTCTTTGAATACTCTGGATGAAATCCTGTGTTATACAAATCTGTGTAGAGCTACTTATATGTGAAGAATAGACGTTATATCAAAATGTGTTAGGCAGTTATCTCCACAAGCTACTTGCTTTTCTAATGCGCTGATATTGTTTTTTTTACCATTCTATCACAATTCAATCACCAGATAACAAATGACAGTTGTTCAGATGGTTTCTGTTGCAGAGCAGGAACAATAATAAAGTGGGAGATTGAAGCTTTAGTGTAGACGGATATGACTCGAGCACTGGCTTCATATGGGACATGTTAATGAATAACATTGTTTAAATCTCTTAAAATAATTATGAATTTATGTGAATAGTGAAATGTAATAATAAAAAGTCATTACATTAAAAAAAAATTGTGGCAAATTTTAAAAAATGTTTCATGATTTGTACATTAAGATTTTACTATAATTCATAAAATAATGGCAGCATGTGCTCCTTTTAATCCATTAAAGAGGAAGACTAAGTGCAATCGATTATGGTAATTTATTGCCGGGTCCAATTTTTTATTTTAATTAGTTTAAACAGATTTAGCTATAATTTTATGATTTGCACAAAAATAGTTTGCTGAAAGGATAATCACACAGTAGAAGCCTAGGTGACTAGTTCACAGTAGCTGGCTCAGTGCCTCTACAGCAAAAGCTTCCCTCAAAACTCATCTCCCATGATGACTGTTCTAACAGAATAATTGTATAGCCTGATGTAGCAGTCATGCTTTTTTTTATTGCTATAGCAAACCCAGCAAAATACTATGGTCTTTTGCAGAACCAGAGACGTTTGCAAAGCTTTTATAGTAGTCACAGCAAGAAAATTGAGACTTGACCCCAGTGTTTTCATTTATGTTTAGGCTAGGTTTACATGACAAGATTTTGCAAATTGAAAAATAATCTTTGCTCTAGACTATCATGCAAACCTGTACATCGATATATTCTATTAGCCTTTTAACAACACATGACGTAGCCATTAGTGTATGGAGCAGTCTCAGGAGCTCTGGTGCCTCTGTGTTTCACAGCTGACACCCACAATCAGTAGCCAGGATCGGAGTTTAAGTCAATCCCAAATGTTTAACCACCTGCCAATTGCAAATAATTTTTTTTAAAGCTTATAGACCTTAGGTGCGTTTGAAGGACAGTATCAAACACTTTTGCAAATTCCTAAAGCACTACGGATGACATGTATGTATGGGGCAGCGCCAGAAGTCTGGCGTCTTTTCAGCCCGAAAACTGTGCACTATATTTTTAATCAGGCACACTTCAGTATCAGGCGCATTACAGAGCGCCCGCGGCACTTTATAATGCATCTGAGATTGGGGGGGTGTGATGGAGGTGTGTTGCACTACAACCATATGAAGGTACAAATTTATGAAATTTTATCAGCAAATCCAGGCATATTACTGCTGGAACAGGTAGAGCACTCTAAAAATTGTTTACCTGAGCCAGAATTGTCACTTTGCAGCTAGAAAGCGGTAAATCTATGACCCGGAGTAGAACAGGTTAATAGATTCAGGCACATTCTACGCTACAAATGCATGCAAAAAAATGGCGCCTGGGTGCAAAAAACCATACCGTCACCTTACATCTATCCAAACGTCTATTCACCACTTCATAAAAACAATTCAGGTTGATATGACAACTTCTATCCTTTGTGAAACCATGTCATCACTTATAATACTATTTTCGTCTACATATTCCTTTTTATAGTCTCTAAAGAGCCTCTAAAGTAGTTTTCTCACAACTGGTCTATAATTACCTGGCAAGATATAGAGCCCATTTTAAAGATATGAACCATATTTGCCTTATACCAGTCTCTTGCCAGTTACCAGATAATCTTGTAAGATTACAAACAGGGATATGGATGAGCGATATTATCGACAAAAGTTGAAATCGGCACGGTTTTTAGGTTTATCTGAAATTTCTGATCACGCGATAGTTTAGGTGACAATCTTATAGATAATCTTTTACTATCGAGCCTTTTTCAGCATTTCCTGTCATTTTGGCGGCCAGCCACTCAGCTCCAAGGATAGAGTGGGGTGAGGAGGATGTACGACGTCACCACTTTGCGGTGTATGGATCTCATTGGCTGCAAAAATCACGTGACCTCGTTTTATCTATGCAACTGTAGTTCCTGTTCAGCTCATTCTCTGGCTATGTCACTGTAGCTTAGAATATAGTTAGATTAGAGAATTTCACTTCTTATTTAGTTAGAGAAAGTTTTAAATATATACAGTGGTGTGTACAGCCATTGGGGGGTGGGAGGGAGGAGAGGGTTTGGAATGGAGGGGTGATATTGTGTAGCCCAGTGTGTCCTGTGACCTTGAATTGAAAAAGCAATGTTTTTTACCACTTTTTTGCCAGCAGACCTCTGATAGGAGGTGAAATTGTCCCTTTTGTTTTTCAGTTCTATTGCACTCACTGCGTCTCAGTGTTGCCAAAACCGGCATAACTTATCCCTATAACATTTAAATAGTTCTATTGAAGTCTGTGCGTCTGTTTGGTGCAAAGAGCTCACTTGTACGCACATTGTGTTATACATATTACCTAGTAAATTGCGCCTGTTGTCAGTGGGGCCAAGAACGCCATGTTAAATCCATATAACATTTAAATACTCTTATTGCAGTCCATGTGTCTGTTTGCCGCAAAGAGCTTACTTGTATGCAAATTGTGTTATACATATTTATAGTAAATTATGCCTGTTGTCAGTGGTGCGAAGGCCGCCATATTAATCCATATAACATTTAAATAGTTCTATTGCACTTAGTGCGCCTTTTTGCCGCAAAGAGCTCAGTTGTACGCAAACTGTGTTATACATATTTCCCAGTAAATTGCGCCTGTTCTCAGTGGTGTGAAGACCGCCATATTAATCCATATAACATTTAAATACTCTTATTGCAGTCCATGCGTCTGTTTGCCGCAAAGAGCTCACTGTTTCTAATCCTAGTTGGCAGGTGGATATTAGAGTTATTTAAGAATATCTGTGATTTGTCGTCTTTGCAGTAAAGTTTCTCAATAAGAGTGTCATGATCATGCCTGACAGAACCTCAGCTTTGGGCTCTGTTCGCCGGCCGCGGCCGTTGCGACGGAAGCCCTGGTTTCTTACTTGATGTTTTGGAATTGTATTCACTAAGTGTGAACTGTGTTCTCCTCGCTCTTTGCTTGATTGACTCCTGGCCAACGCCCTGGCCAGGAATCCTCCAGCACTCTTGGAGTTAATGAGTTTCTCCTTTTGATTGACAACCTTCTGTTCCTATCCAGCCTTGTGTTTCTTTCCACCTATGAACTCAATCCTGCCTTCCTTGGTTCCCTATTTAAAGGTTCATTTCACCTTCATCATTGCCTGCTATAGCGTTCTTCTGCCTGTAGCTAGCGTTGCCTTTATTCTGTCCTTTCTGTTGCCTGACCCTGCTGCGCTACTGACCATTCTTTCTCCTTGTGATTTTGTACTTCTGCACCCGACCGTTATTGACCTTTGGCTTGTCTTACGTTTTTCTCTCTGTCTCCCGATTTGGTACTGCGCTGCCCGCTTGCTGCCAACCTTGCTTGCCTGACATTCCCTTATTGTGTTTTGTATTTGTTTATCTGTGTCTTGTGTCCCCACGTATTCAGTGTAGTCTTCAGTCTTCTGGTTGGGGCCGACCTTTTAAGGAGTCGGGTACCCCCAAAAGGCAGGGACAGGGGTTGGGACCAGCGTCAGGGCCTCACTCTGTCTGTGTCTTCTCGTGTGTCCCTGACTGGTCCCTGACATTATAGCAGGCCCTTACCCTAATCAACTCCCCCGGCGGTTTAATATGAGTACCGACTTGTCAGTCACCGACCGCCTGGAAGAGTTGACAACTCAGTTTCAGGGCATGGCGGGGCTTATTAACCAAATCTCGCAACGTCTGGATGCCATAGCTACCCCGGCACCCAGTCTTGCCGCCCCTTCTGTGTCCATACCTGCCCCTGTGTTTGTTTGTAGCATCCGTTACAAATCCAAGATGCTTTTGCCGGATCGCTTTGATGGAAACCCAGACAGGTTCCGAACTTTCAGGGAATCCTGTCACCTGTTTTTCCGCTTCAATTTTTTTCCCACTGAAGCCGAAAAGGTAGCGGTTGTGGTGTCTCTCCTCCAGGGCCCACCTCAGGATTGGGCACTAGCTATGCCCCCTGAAGCCCCAGAATGGAGTTCGATTGAAAGATTTTTTCAGGCTTTAGGCCATGTCTATGACAATCCCAATTGTGTGGCATGGGCAGAAACTCACCTGCTATCTATGCAGCAGGGCCGCCGCTCGGCTGAAGACTATTGTTCTGAGTTTCGCCAATGGTGTACCATGAGCGGGTGGTCTGACCAACCCTTAAAACCCTCTTCAGACAAGGTCTATCTGATGTGGTAAAGGATGCTATGGTCAGCCATCCAACCCCTGAGACATTAAATGACTTTATGACTCTAGCCGTGACTATTGACAGAAGACTAAGGGAGAGACGCAGGGAAAAACAAGGGGGGTCGACTGTTCCGTTCAAGTCAAATTTTTCTGTAAAACCTCCTGTTGCCTTCTCTGAAAATTCTCCTCTTCTATCCTCATCACCCACTCCTGAGGAAGAACCCATGGTGTTGGGTTTTACATCTGCTGCCACCAGGAGGAGACATCGGCTGGAGAATGCTTTGTGCTTGTATTGCGGAAAACCTGACCATTTTCTGAGAGACTGTCCGACTAGACCCAAGTCATCTCAAGGAAACGGCGAACGCCTGAGAAGTTTCCAGGAAGGTAACTCAGGTATTCAGGTACCTCCTAACTCTGGTAATAAGTTTTTTTTGCCTGTAACCTTGGTCGCTAATTCTAAGAATTTTGCTTGTCAAGCTATGATTGACTCAGGCGCTGCTGCTAGTTTTATTAGTATGTCTGTTGTCCAGGCCTTGGGTTTGGAACTACTTCCATTGAGTGCTCCCTTTTTGGTTTCAGGGGTAGATTCAACCTCCCTAATTGGGGGAAGAATCAAATTTCGCACTGCTGAGATCACCTTGAATGTTGGGAGTTCGCATACGGAAAAACTTTCGTTTTTTGTCATGGAGAAACTCGCCACGGATATTATTCTTGGCTTGCCCTGGCTCCGCTGCCATAATCCTGTGTTTGACTGGAGAACCACAGAGCTGATCAAATGGGGTGACTCATGTGGTTCTCATTTGAAATCTGTTGATCCCTTGGTGTGTGCGGTAATTAATACTCACGATATTTCAGAATGTAAATCTGACGTCTTAGATAGAGATGTTGCGGATAATTTGCCTCCACACCAGCCTGATGATTGTACCATAGACCTTGCTCCGGGGGCAAAGCTTAACTTGTATGCCCCGAAGCAGGAATCTATGCATTTGTTTATTAAGGAACCTGAATATTTTCGTTCTCCGGAGGTAGTGCTCTCGACTACCGATTCACAGAATTCTGCTCTGTCTAAGCTGTCTCCCTTTTGCTATGAGGATTCCCATCTCATGTACTCTGCCACTACAGGTTGTGAAACCAAAATAGAATCCACCGTTTATCGACTGTGCACAGTCTGGGCTAGGAGTCATAAGACTCTTAAAAACGCTCAACTAAATAAAATCAATAAAAAACGCCGACCCAGACCTAAATACCTCAGTTTTCAAGTCCCGTTAACAAATTGTGCTCCCAAGCCTAAAAAGGGAAAAATTGGTCAGGCCCATCACACTAAACCAAGGGGGTCTGTTGAGGGTCCGGAGGCCCCTCCTAAAGGGGGGGGTACTGTCATGATCATGCCTGACAGAACCTCAGCTTTGGGCTCTGTTCGCCGGCCGCGGCCGTTGCGACGGAAGCCCTGGTTTCTTACTTGATGTTTTGGAATTGTATTCACTAAGTGTGAACTGTGTTCTCCTCGCTCTTTGCTTGATTGACTCCTGGCCAACGCCCTGGCCAGGAATCCTCCAGCACTCTTGGAGTTAATGAGTTTCTCCTTTTGATTGACAACCTTCTGTTCCTATCCAGCCTTGTGTTTCTTTCCACCTATGACCTCAATCCTGCCTTCCTTGGTTCCCTATTTAAAGGTTCATTTCACCTTCATCAGTGCCTGCTATAGCGTTCTTCTGCCTGTAGCTAGCGTTGCCTTTATTCTGTCCTTTCTGTTGCCTGACCCTGCTGCGCTACTGACCATTCTTTCTCCTTGTGATTTTGTACTTCTGCACCCGACCGTTATTGACCTTTGGCTTGTCTTACGTTTTTCTCTCTGTCTCCCGATTTGGTACTGCGCTGCCCGCTTGCTGCCAACCTTGCTTGCCTGACATTCCCTTATTGTGTTTTGTATTTGTTTATCTGTGTCTTGTGTCCCCACGTTTTCAGTGTAGTCTTCAGTCTTCTGGTTGGGGCCGACCTTTTAAGGAGTCTTGTACCCCCAAAAGGCAGGGACAGGGGTTGGGACCAGCGTCAGGGCCTCACTCTGTCTGTGTCTTCTCGTGTGTCCCTGACTGGTCCCTGACAAAGACTGTGAAAAACTCTTCTATACCTTTTACATTTTTATCTTTCTGAACATGGAGCGAACAAACAGGTGGTAAGCGGGCAAAGAGGGGTGTAATTGGTGACCTCTGGCAATCCTTATTTACCACCTCAGCAACGCCTGTAATGCAAGGCACACATACGACACACAGAGACTGGTTGAAGATTATGGTGCGTCTCAACACTGATGTTTTTGGATATGTTCCGGATCCAATTGACTTCCGCGTATCCAAAATGCCATAGAGGTGTTGTCCTGCCCAGCAGCCAGCGTCATATCTGAGCAGACCTTCAGCACAGCTGGAGGAGTCATTACAGACAAACGCATCCGGCTTTCCACTGACAATGGGGATCGTTTGACTTTTATCAAGATGAATCAGACGTGGATCTCTGATGTTGGGGCCCTAGTTGCCGAGGTCACCCATTGGTTGCCGATCTACCTCACATTCCTCTTCCAAAACAAATTATCCTCTTGAAAAAAAATGTTTTTAATGATCATTTCTTAATGCAATTTTGATTCTGAGTGCCCAAAAAGGTTATTTTGCTGGTTATGCGGTTAGGAGACTGTAGAAGACACCAATCGTACATGGTTTCATGAAAAAAACGTATTCCACTTAGTCATTTCATCAATAAAATTTCAAGCACTGTCAATGGCTTTGGGGTCATGGTGCTGTGATAAACAGCTATAATCCAGGTTCTTTGGAACAGAAATGTGGTTTCTAAGTGACATTTCTTCCTCACAATTTTAACACTGGCTGAGAGGTCATTTTTATAATGTTTGGGGTCATGGTGCTGTCCAAAACCAGCTGTAATCTTGGTCCTTTGGTACAGAAATGTGGTTTCTAACTGACATTTCTTCCTCACAATTTTTAACAGTGGCTGAGAGTTCATTTTTATAATTACCCATGTTCTCATGTGCCATTTCTAATACCGGTGTCTTGTTTGTGGGAAAGGGGCTGTAACGGTCTGTGGAAGTGGATCCTCTGGACCACTGCAAGCGATGGTGTAAGCCACGCCAGGGAGCGGAATCTAAGTAGGTCCGGTTTTTGCCAGAGCCCGCCGCAAAGCGGGATGGACTTGCTGCGGCGGATTGCTATCAGGTCGCTACCCCTAACGTGACTTGCTTGCGGTGGCGGCCGAGATGTTGCGTTGTACAGAATCGTGAAGCAGGCTCGTTGTCAGGGACAGGCAGAAGGTCAGAACAGGCGGCAAAGGTTCGTGGTCAAGTGATGGAGGCAGAAGGTACGGTACACAGTAGAGAACAAGATACACGGGCACGCTTCCTCTCAATGCACAGGGCACTATCAATTCGGCAAAGGGTAGTGGAAAGGGGCAGGACTTAAAAAGGATCAGCGCCCAATGAAAAACAATCATCAGTGCGCTGTCCCTTTAAGCCTGACTGCAGTACCGCGCAGGGAACAGAAGCGTGGCAGGGTAAGTGTGCTATTGCAGTAGCGCCGTGCAGAACGGGATGTGTAGGATGCTGGCCCGTTCTGACCTGATACTGGAGTTGGTTTTGCTTGCATTCGGCAGCAGTAACAGGGGCCTGTAGCTGTGTACGGTGTACCATGCTTGGCTACGCCGGTTTTCTGTTAGCAATTGAACATGATGCATGTACTGTTAGCCTTCATGTTTTCTGTGACTTTTATAGCTAATTGTCTGTGCCTAATGAGATAGCACATATCAGGTTACGTTGTGGATGTTAATTCCAGCTTCTCCTCTCCTGTTTGGGTGTAAGAATGAAGCTGTTGTTGCTCTCCCATAGACTTTAATGGTCATCGGCGATTATCGACTATCGGCTATCGGCATGATAATTTCCAAAATCTGTTATCTAACAGATGACGATTGTCAACACAATTGTTCATCACTAAACAGGGACACTGAAATAAGTGAGCTAAATTCTACACCGGGTCTTGCAATCATGCTCAGATTTAATTTATTTGACCTAACTTGTATCATATCAACATTCAATCAATTATTTCAGTGCTAAATTATTTTGTAACCCCTTCTTGACAGCTGGTCATAATATTTCCTCTCCGCCTTTCAAGAGCCATAACTTTATTTGTCCATTTACATAGACGTATGAGGACTTTTTAGTAGGACCAGATGCACTTTTTAATCCTGCCATAGACTGTAATGTAGAATGTATTAGGAAATTGAAAAAAATTCTACATTTTTGCTGTTACAACATTCTCTTTTTGGTATAAGGTATTCATTATCTGTATTTTGCAGGTTGATACAATTCTGGCAATATCAAATATGTAGGGTTTTCATTATGTTTTAGTACTTTTAAAAATATAAAAAGACTCTGGGCGACATGCATGAAATTTAGTGGGTGAACGCCAAATATCATGCGCATAATAATAGGCTAGAATGTGCCCAATTTATGAACCGCGTAAGGGCGACATTTCTGGCTCAGGTATACCACTTTGAAAGTGGTATATCTGTTCCATGTGTAATGCGCCTAGAATTGCCGTAGCAAAGTTATAAATATGTAGCTTCGCTACGGTTCTAGTGCGCCCCGCCTCCCGCACGACCCCCGAGCTCTGGTTCATTACAAAGCGCCACAGGCGCTATGTAATGAGCCCGAGAATGGCGTGCGGGAGATTTAAACATGTAGCGGCCGGGGCTGCACCTGATATTGGGCTGAAAAGACGCCAGATATCAGGTGCAGCCCCATTCATACATGTCGCACTCTATTTCTTAAATTTGCACTGAAGCACAGTTTTCTGCGACCAATAATTATTTTGTTCTTTCATCTCTGGACCTGCATTTTTATGCGGGTTGAAGTTTAGTTTCTATTGGTATATTTTTCAGAATACATGCAACGTTTTAATCAAATCTTATTCTAATTTTTATAGGACGTGAAATTGTCAAAAAAAAAAGAAATATTGACAGTTGTTTTGTTTTTTTCTTCCACGGTGTTTCGCATACAGGATGAATGATTTTATATTTTAATATGTCACATGTTAATGGGTGGGGCGAAACCAATTATGTGTAACTTGATTTTTTTATTTTTGTCCTTTGTAAAATTCCAAAAGGTGAATGATTTGAACTTTTCATATTTTTTATCAATTTTTATACTTTTAAACTTTTTTTTTACGTTAGTATTGAGTCCCCTTAGGGTACTTGACCACTACAGGACTCTATCATCAGTACAGCCTTCTGCACTGTGTAAACAATGCAGAAGGGTTTACTAATATGGATGCAGAAAGTAACAGAAAGTAAAACATGAGTGCAATGTAAGCCTTTGTTAGGCTTCCAGTTGCCAAGAAAACTGATCGGTGCCTTGCAGTCTCATGGCAGGGGTGCCGATCAGAGTGAGGAATGGTGCACAGCACCGTTTCTCATTCATTTAGAGAAAAATGATGATCGTAGGTAGGTTCAGATCATTATGGGATAGTTAGAAGTACTAAACCTTTTAGAATATAGTAAAAGACTTTATGGAAATTTACTTTTCAGTATCAGAGTCTTTTACTATATTCTAAAAGGTTTAGCGCTTCTAGCTATCCCATAACGACCTGAACCTACAGTTCATCATTTTTATGTTTTTTCAGAAGTCCTGGTCAGAGGATCTTGTGCATCCAGGATTTGAAGCTGCTTCCTATATCCATGGATTGGATAATTAATGCTTGATATAGGAGTTGTGCCATAAATGTATACAACATGGCCAGGTGAGCATGAATATGCCTTTTTTTTACAGTCTCACACAGAGTGCACTTTTTTCTCTCCAGCTTGTATTGGTATTTTATGCCAGACCATACCATTGAATCATTCATTTAGATCCTGTGCCGTCTAAATAGTAAATCAGCAGGGAATGGAGACGACTCAATTCCCTGATGTTAGCGGCCTTACCAACACCAAGAACCCATACGTCCTGTGTCGATAAGAGATTAATGGTAGTATGTATTTTATAATGTGCTAAAAAACTTAAAAGATTTGAAAAAAAAAATGCAATTCCACTATGTTTTGGGTTTCATTTTTAAGGAGTTTATCATGAAATATAAAAGAATTGTTACCAGCTTCTGTTAGTACAATTCTGGTGATGCAATACGTTTTACTGCTTAGTAACTGTTCTTATTTGTACTATTCTGGGGTAAAAACTACTTTTGAAAAAAAAAAAACTTACATTTTTCTTTTTTAATGTTCTCAGTGGTGGATAAATAATGTATTATTTTAAGTTTCTGACTTTTACAATTACATTGGTATCACATACGATGGGCGACATGTATGAATTTGGCTGCGCCAGATATCTTGCGTTTTTTCAGCTCATAGTTTCATAGTTTGTAAGGCCGAAAAAAGACAAGACGTCCATCCAGTTCAGCCTGTTGTGCTAAGGTGTTGATCCAGAGGAAGGCAAAAAACCCCACTGAGGTAGAAGCCAATTGTCCTCATTTTAGGGAAAGATTCCTTCCCGACTCCAATCTGGCAATCGGACAAATCCCTGGATCAATGACCCCTCTCCAGAATCCTAGACACTAGAACATGTTATATTATTACGCTCCAGAAACGCATCCAAACTCTTTTTGAACTCTGTTATTGAATTCAGCTCGAAATCAGGTGCAGCCCCGTTCATACATTTTTAAATCTCTGGGAGGCGGGACACACTAGAACCGCAGCGAAGCTAAAGATTTATAGCTTTGCTATGGTATTTCTAGGCGCATTACTGCTGGAACAGGTATACAACTCTCAAAGTGGTATACCTGAGCCAGAAATGTTGCAACAAGCACCAGAATGCACCTGATTTATGACCCACTGTAGAGCGGGTTCATAAATCAAGTACATTCTATGCCAGTAAAATGCGCATGTAATGTAATGCATATTATGCACAAAATTTCATAAATGCCGCCCTGTATGTTTATTTTTTATTATTTTTATATTATAAATGGGAAATTAGTATTTTGTTATATTTGTAATTTTTTTTTTACTTTTCTTTACCACATAATATATGACCTCTTATATACAATACACAGCAGTACTAATATACCGATGTAGCAAAGATTACTTTGCAGGAAGATTAACTGCAGTGAGTTATCTTATCTCAAGACAAAAAAAAGCATTTAAAATGCATTAAGAAGGTTAAGATAATGGCCCTGAATTTCTATTGTGGTTGTGCATTTTCACCACCGCATGTTGCAGATGCAATCATTATGGACTTTAGACACTCTTTACACTTGCTCCAATTTCAGGGTGTGGCTTAGCAAAAATAGGGCATGGCTTCATATCAAAGTAGGGGTCTGCATGATGCTACATACTGTGCCAAAAAGGGGCATGAAAAGGGGCATTCTGGCATGAAAAGTAACTCAAATAAAAATTGGTCTAAACAGCTAGACAATTCTAAAGCTACGCCAAATTTATCAATCAGTATGAGCCACTATGATAAATCTGCTGCTTTTATAGATAGCCAAAGTTTATGCTTTCAGACAGCAATAGTAAATGAGAGCTAATCTCCAGAATCAAATAAAATCCCCATGCTTCATAAGGTTAGAGAAATTATGAATTCCATCTTCACAAATAGTTTGTTTTGCATTTTGAACAGTTGTTCTAAGCATATTACAGAAAGTAAAATCCACATAGCTACAGCTAAATGAGTCATCTTCTACTGATAAAAACTACTTATCATTAAAAGCACAAGACTATTACAGCAGATGCATTAAAATCCTCTACATAATAAAATAAAACAATATATAAATCTAAAAATATATACCAACATATCAATATCTATATGTTTATTATGATCTGCAAAGTCTTTTGCCTCCCCTCAGTTTACAACATGCTATTTGACCCTGGTATGTTGCACCTACTCTATGTTTTCCTGACCATCCAGCAAGGCAACAGTTAACACCTGCCTCTGAGCACTCTCCCAGCTGTAGTTCATGATCCATCAGGCTGAGCTATAAAACCCAAGTACTGACATCACTCTGGGCCTGAGTATTGCTGTGTTTACAAGGGGCTATAGCACTAAGGCTGAATCCATTTGCATCTCTGAGATTCCTACATTCTTGTGTTGCTGTGACCCTAGCCCTGTAATATTGCCTGCCTGGTTTTCACCTCTGCCTGTCTACTGCTTATTTCTCTGCTTAAGCCATTGGATTTGACACTTGTGTTCCTCATCTGCTGGTGTCCATATCCCTCCTGCTACCCAGTGACCCCATTCTGATCTCCTGATGTCTGCATTCCATCCTGAGTCTGCTGGTGTCTGTAGTGCTCGTGTCTCCCGCTGTCTGTTACTTTGTAACAAGTGCTTTGGTGTGTGATCTTCTGCATTCCTGGTTCCCTCTCTGCTGGTCTAGAATATTCTGTTCCCGATGTGTACTGCCTGCTGGTCCAGAGTCTGCTGTTCCCAGTGTATAGTTCCATTGACCCAAAACCTGCAGCTTTGGTGTCTGTTATCTCGATGTCCTGTTCTTGCCTTCAAAGTCCCTGGCCGCAGCTGGTCAGGCAACTTTACATTGCGGTCCTAAGGATCCACTCATCTCCCAAACACTTTTCAGAGACTTGCTTATATATTTGTCACTGACCATTGTGCAAATAAAGTTCTCTGAAACATAACATTTTTAGATTTCTATATTGTTGTATTTATGTTTTCTTGTATTTGTTGTTAGTAGCATTGGAAGCATCTCAGATGAGTGATTTACAAAATTATACCTGTTGTAAGTTGTCTAGTATTTAAACCAAAATTCAGAAAGGTTTTCCATTAAGAAGTTTTACCATCACCCCCTTACTGGGAACATTAACTATTTCAATTCCTGCAGAATGAAAGATAGAAATATTTCCCTATTATGACACTGCTACAAATGTTTAGACACATATGGATTTTTTACATTATTAATCACTATGTATATACTGTAAGCTATCTATGCATGCTTCCTGATATGAATTTTTAAGGCACAGATGGTGCCACCCACATATTGCAAATCACAAGAAACACATGTAAGTTGTTCTGCTTTTCTAGAATATATTTTTATCTGTTTAAACACCTTGCTATATGCATTTACTGTCTCATCCTATTAAATGTCATACATGTTCCATTATTACTATTAACTTTATTTTAAGCCTAATTAATATATCAATCAGGATATACAGTATGTTCTCACAATTGGCTGAAAACCTACTTCTCTTCAGACAGCCATAGTGAATCATCTGAGCAAATCTTTTTCACTCTGGTCTGGTTTCTGGAAGAAATATCCGTCTATGCAGTTTTGAAAAGGTGGAATAGTGGCACAGAATATTCTGTATTATACATTTTATGGTTATTTTTTCACCATAAATACCCATTTTGAATTTGCACAAAACCTTAAATGCATGTTCTCACCATGTCGTTTCTCATAGCTTGCTTTTCACAGCCTGCTTCAGGCTCACACTTCCTGTTCAGGCTGTGAATGGTTCTTCAGCAGTGACTAACATTTCCTCTGCTATTCATATCTGAGCCTGTTAGGAATATTTGTAATGGAGGGATTTTTAACAGCAGAGCACAAGGCTACAGAGCTCTAAAGGGTTAAAATTTGTCAGTAAGCAACATAAACAAGCTCCTGTGCTGAGAGTGAAATTACCATAGTCAATAACCTATGGAAGATTATGGGTGACATTTTTGAATCCTGGCACTGACAGGCCAGATTTAAATAGCTTTAAGGCAGTGTAGAATGCACTACAATGTATGAACCTGTTCTTCTGCAGTTCAAACATACAGGTGCATTGTAGAGCCAATACGACAAGTCTGGCTCAGGCAGACCAGCCTAGATTTGGCATTGGCTTGTGAGAACTTGGCTTATGAGAACCTCTCAGCCAACCTCTAAGATCAACATCACATCTTACATAACGGATGTGAGGAGCCAAGAATTTGTCTTGATCACCAATCTTGCATCTAAAACACAGCTCATTGGCTTTCATGATGAGAATTATCATGGTGCATCTCTAAGGCTTTATTGTGTACTCTCTACAAATGTAGCAGATGGTGTCGCGACATTTCCAACACTGATTTGATTTGAAATATTTTGCAGAATCTTTGAAGCAGATTTTACAGTCTCTGCAGGCAGCGCCCAGACTTGTCCAGGTGTGCCTAGTCTGTAACAATTCCACTGAAATTTTGCAACTTCAATGTAATATAAATTACACAACAGTATATATATTGTACACATTACATGGGCAGCATGAAAATATGAAAAATAAAACTCAGAAAAATGGTAAATAAAAGGAAAATTTCAAGGTGATTTTTGTGATCAGCAGCTCAAATGACAAGAGATAAACCTGAAAGTGTTCAGGAAGGAAAATACATAAAGCATTATTTCCAAGGGAATCACATCAGGCTGAGTTACGCAATTTATATGCTCTATTATCATCTTACCAGTAATTCTATTATTTGAATGAACCAAAATTTGGTAAAAATGATTCCATGCCAAGATAAAAAAAAATCTTCATTCATATGTTTTGAAATGAATTGCTGCAAAATTGAAAATGTTTAACTGAATTAATAAAACTTATCATTGGATCAGAAGAAAATCTCAAATACAAGTGTATCTTGCCTTTGTTTCACAAACACGTTTTTGCATTTGAGTTATTTCCAGGTGAGACCATGTTATTTTTTTTAATCAGATGACTTACCACAGACTTCATTAAGTGAAAATAAGCATAAAAAGTGTATTCATTTGGATGAAAGGTATGCAAAAAATGGGACAGAAGAACTGAAGTTAAACATCAAAAGTGCTGCCAACTACCCACAGAGAAAAAGAAAAATCATTAGATGTGGTGAATCTGTCAGTGACCGTTCTACCGGAGGATCAGATACAAGTGTTATACAAGTGGTTTAACTATTCGTCTACTAAACATTTTAATGAAACACCATTTTCAATATACATAGATTATCAAGAGAGCTTACAAAAAACACAAGACTCTAAGGTCGGTGATTAAAATGATGAAAGGGGGGATCACGTAATTACGCAGAAGACTAAATGAATAACGTAGTCGGATACCATTCCCTGAGATGCGGCGCTGAATGCTGACTTATGTATGCAGGATTGCTAATCTGCAACATTTAAAGAGCTAGTGCAACATGTGTGAAACTTGGCACTGACACATCAGTTCTTAATCGATACAGAGGAGTGTAGAATATGACAGTATGTATGACGATGTCACAGTCATGGTGTGGATTTGTATGGCAGTTTCATGCCAAACTTTGGCGTATTTTTGGTGCATTTTTGGCACATTCATATGTTTTGGCATACAACTATTCATACACCTTTCAGACAGGGCTTCAAAGGTTTTTGTGGCTCAAAGTACATCAGAAAACTGGTGCAGCCCCATTCATACAAGTCACCTCTAGTTTTTTTTACACTTCACTCAGTGGAAAATAAAAAATCTATACTTTAATATCCTATAGTCAAGGAATGAGGTTTTTTCAAGATGATAGACTATAAACTCAATGGCCCTCATTTACCAATGCTTTAGAAAAGTTAGACACTGTAAACTTAGACAGGCAGTCTAAAAAAGCACCAGATTTATCAAAGTCTCTCAGGCTGATTAAATTAGTGCAGTTTTAGACTTCTATAAGTTTTAGACCAGGTTTTTTTGGCTTTGTACAAAAGTATTTTGGTGCATTTTTTGGTGCAAATTTGCGTGATGTATTGCAGCCACACGCACTCTCCTGTAAGGCAATGCCCACCTATCGAGCAATATTTCAGAAAGTGTCTTATGCCTATAATAAATGTGTCGTGAGCCATGGGGGAGGCGCCAGATATTGGAGAGGAGCCAGCTGGGACTTTTAGTCCTACAGACAGCAAATTGTATTGTCACAGTGGCTGGAGTGAAGTGCTGGACACCTAAACAATTCCCTCGTGTGCACAACAATTATCAATAGTGGGGTTGAAGTGATGGATAAATCTATGACCACTGGGGCACTCTCATAGTGGTGATATTTGGTGTTTGCTTGTCCATAGTGTTAGTGCGATTGAAAGCAGTCAGACACTTGTAAACTTTCATACGTAGCACTTCTTTACTTATTGAAATTTCTGTAGCGGTAATTGACAGGTGACAGTCTCTCTCAAGGGCATAGTAGATGTAGTTCTCAGTGTTTATGTATTAGAGGAGGTTTTGTTCTCTTTTGTACTGTAAGCAGATTTAGAGTCTCTAATGGAGGTTAGTGTACAGATGACTCCTCTTACTTTATGCAGTATAGATATGAGTATAGATATGGGAAACAGCCAAGCAATTCTTCACTGAAAGAAGGACCTTCACAGGTCTTTCCATAGCGACAAACTAAAAGTACTCACAGTTTCTTGCTGCTACCATTCTCTATTGGGCAGACAAAATTTGTGACGTGGAAGCCACGTAGAACTGATACATCCAGAGGTGCATGCAGACACCAGTAATACAAGAGAGCCCTTGTTCAGCACTATCTCTCCTGACTGTAGAAAAGATTCACACCCCTGTGGAGGCTACAATAAGAATGTCCTCTCAGGGTGGACTGATTAGATTCTGGTAATACGTCGCATGATGCCATGAAGATTCTCACCGCGTGAGACAAGTTAAATTATTCCCTTTAGCAGCAGCAAGGCTTGCTTGTAGGGAAGACCAGGACACCTCCTAAACTCCTAACTCTGGTCTGACTATGACTGAGGGAACATCCAGATGATGAGTAAAATTTATTAATTGAATATTTCATGTGGTTTTTAGGTCATTTTCAACATACAAATGTTTCGGACATGTTTATTGATGTGGAATCCGATGGAAGAATGAACATGTTCTAAGTTCTTTTTACTCTAAAAAAACAACCAAGAAAATATGCATTGCATAAACTACAATCCGTTTATTCTATTTAGGTCAATGGAATGGTTTTACTTTCGGTTTTAGATAAGTATTTCAGGTTGCAATTCGCGTGTATTCTAACTTGAAATACTTGTCGTGTGGATGAACTGTAAGTCTTGTTGAGCTAGGGTTTACTTGATTAAATACAGGAGCATCTGTTTGAGCCATTTTCCTTTCCCTTGGCTAAGCCTGGACTCGACGAAACTGATTTGTTCCAACCTGGTGGTGTGAAAATGTGAGGCTTGATTGACTAACCCCACACCGTTCAAGTAATTTCTAGTAGCAACTGATAGTGACTGTGAATACCTAACTCTCATACGCATATATTAGCCAGGATATGGTAGCAAAGTACAAGACACATTAATTAATCCTTAGTGTAAGCACATAACAATTAATGCATTATACATTTAACTCACAGTGCTCAAAAGAAATTGTGATACAATTTACTCCATGACAACTGTTTCACACAGCAGCAGCTAAAATAGCACTGGGATATCACAAATGTGGCTCAGACATGCTGTTACATGCTGTATCAAAATGCATCACTTTTCAGCACATTGTAAGACACTTTTCATGCGCAACCACTTTAGTAAATGAGGGTCAATAAGTTAAGCACTGTTTTAAAGTTCAAAATCATCTAATAAGGCTAAACACAACATACACCAATAAAAAAGTTGCAAGACAGTCTACTAATTCAGCTAAAAAGTTAATAGTCATAATAAAGCCTCTCTAGTGATCACCATTGCATGAAATTGGGAAGCTGCCCAGATAAAACATATTCTTGAAATGTATAACTTTTTATCAGGATAGAACTGAGAAGTGTAATATTTAGAAAAATTGCATAAAAGTAGTTCCTAAAAATGTGCAGACACTGAAATATCAAATCTAAGCTACTTTACCTAAAACAAATGTAATAAAATCTGGATGCCCACTAAATGCTTTCATAAATACAGATGCAGAATTCTGAAACCAGACATTTGTTCAAAGTTCTAATACTTTTGTCTATCATTGTAAAAGTGCCGACAGATAATAAAATCATATTAATTTGAACACTACATATAATGTTTATTTAATAACTTGAGTTTCTTGTGAATTGCAATATGTGGCTTGTACAACCTGTGCCTTAAGTTCATATTAGGAAGCTTCTTGAAGACAAAGTCGATAGTAATGCTAGCAATTAGTCTACTGTATATATACATTTCTAGCAGTGTCATAACAGGAATGTCTCTACATGCAAGATTGAAAGAGTTAATGTTCTTAGTGATAAGGAGGGGAATCATAAAGGGCTATTACATAGGAGAAAGCCTTTTTTGTATTACATATATATTAGAGATGGGCGAATTTCTCAAAAACTCGTTTCGCCGACTTCGCCGAATTTTCCAACAAAATCCATTTCGTTCCGAATTACTTCGGGACGAATTGCGTTACAAAACAGCTATTTCCTGGCTGCACAGAGCCTGTAGGGTGCTGTAGAACATTGTGTCTTGCTTCTATATGCAGAGGGAGCTTGGTTTGGTCTTCATACAATGCTTTGTTTTAGTATGACACGCACATGACTGCCGCCGCTATTAGAATCGCTTCACCCTTCAATTCCCTGGGTACTTACGGGGGCAAAACTGACAAAAAAACTGAAGCGGGAATGCAGCCTGATAAAGTCATGGCAGCGCCAGCTGGAAAAACCAAGCTGAGGGCTAAGATCCTACGATAGAGTCAAAGAACACAGTAGTAGGGTACTGGAGCCGCCACAGATCGCAGCGCAGTAAGGGGACGTCACAGCAGGGGTCACTCCATGAGGCCAGCTTTAAACCATCACAAAATATGACAGAACCTGTTCTGTTAAATGCTGATACATGTAGAGGCCCCCCCGAATAAGTGGAGAGGGTGTCGGCAGTAATTTTGCATTGACGTCTCTGATCATTTTGCCCTTCCTTTAATCCGTCCGTGTCTGCTTTCAATCAGTCAATAATCCATCAGTATTGCTAAGGCCAAAAACAAACAGGAGTTGATCCAAAATAGAGATGACCAGTACATGGGATATTTGCATGTCTTCTGTGTTCTGTATCCACTTCTGCTTTTGGCTAGACAATCCTGATCCTTCCCATTCCTTCTGACAGATGAAAAGAAGGGGAAAACTAAACATAGTGGCAATGTCATAGAGTGGTGAGGGTGGAAACAGCATTAGGAAACCACAGGGTGTTCCAGTGAAACAGCGGTCACTTGGCAGCAGCATGAGTAGGCCACAGAGTGGCACAATGACAAATTCTGTAGGTGGCAACAACATCAGGAGTCCACAAAGTGGCACAATGACACAGTGTGGAGGTTACGGCATCAACAGCAGCAGTATGAGGTCAGACAGTGGCACAATGACATAGTGTGGAGGTGGCACCAACAGAAGTAGGCCACAGAGTGGCACAAAGACAGAGGGTGTAGGTCACGGCAGCAGCAGCCACAGCAGCAGCAGCATGAGGTCAGACAGTGACACAATGACATTCTGGAGGTGGAAAAAACAGGAGTAGGCCACAGAGTGGCACAATGACAGAGAGTGGAGGTCATGGCAGCAGCCACAGCAGCAGCATGAGATCAGAGAGTGGCACAATGAAATTTTGTAGTTGGCAAAAACAGTAGTAGGCCACAGAGTGGCACAATGACAGAGAGTGGAGGTTATGGCAGGAGCAACAGCAGCAGCATGAAGTCAGACAATGGCACAATGACAGAGTGTGTAGGTCATGGCAGCAGTCACAGCAGCAGCATGAGGTCAAACAGTGGCACCATGACATTCTGGAAGTGGCAAAAATAGTAGTAGGCCACAAAATGGCAAAATGACAGAGTGTGTAGGTTACAGCAGCAGCCACAGCAGCAGCATGAGGTTAGACAGTGGCACAATGACATTCTGGAGGTGGTAAAAACCGGAGTAGGCCACAGAGTAGCACAATGACAGAGTGAAGGTGACGGCAGGAGCAACAGCATGAGGTCAGAGAGTGGCACAATGAAACAGTGTGGAGGTTACGGCAGCAGCATCAGCAGCATGAGGTCAGAGAGTGGCACAATGACAGGGTGTGGGGGTGACCGCAGCAGCAACAACAGCAGCAGCAGCATGAGGTCAGAGAGTGGCACAATGACAGAGTGTGGAGGTGGGGGGCAATCCCAGTCCGGAAAGATGGGGAAGCAGAGGGAAAACGGGGCAGCGATGTGGGCATCAATGGGGGGCCGGCATCAGTTTGGGGCTAGCAGGTATTTAACCCAGTCTCATTTCCAAAGTTTGGGTGAGGGTATGCTGATGTAATCTGACGCCAAAGGATTGGGTGTGGAAACCGGGCCGATCCACGGATTATTTTGAAAAAGGTCATTCTCCACATTTCCGTGGACAAGGGGGTTCCGGGGGTAAGGATGGCTCCACCGCACTAAACCCTGCTCTGATGCCACACTACGGGCCGGGCAGGACGCTTCTCCACTGCAAATTTGGGCAGTTGGGGCCCAAACCCCCATCCAGTTTGGCTGCCCATATAGTGTTGAGGTTTGCGTTGGCCATCGACATGGGTCGAGGGTGATGTCGCCCACACAAAAAGATAGTCGATGGGACGGTCGATTTGAGTGATGACCTTTAAAAGTCTATGGAGACACAACCCTTATTCTTACAACCAAAAACGGGGCGGGAGAAGCTGGAATTAAATCCAAAAACAGTAAAAAGGGATCGTGGTAAAATTTTAGGCAAACCTTGGGTTATAAAAGCCAGAAAAAAAAAATCACAAAACCATTCACTATCCTGTTTGCACCCAGCTACCCTTAAACCTGCATCCCCAAAAAATTTAAAAAAAGTGCCAAAGGCAGAGATTTAACCTCATCTTACTTAAAAGGGGACATTGAATATCCCTGCCCCTGGAACGAAGCATGACCCCCAAAACCTGCATGACCCCCAATTTTAAAAATGCCAAAAAAGGATTTTTAAAACCACCTTTTTATTGAAGGGACATTGATTCTTTCCGGCCACAGCATGAGCCCCAAACCTGCATGACCCCCAATTTAAAAGTCCCCGGAAAAAGGAGTCTTTCAACCCCATTTTGGGTTCACGGACATTGACTATACCTGTCCTGGCCACACATAGCCCCAAAACCTCATGACCCCCAATTTAAAATGCCAAAAAAGGAGTCTTAAACCCCATTTTATTTACTGGACAGACTATAAGCCCCTGGGCCCAGCATGACCCCCCAAACCTGCATCCCCCCAATTCAAAATCCCGGGAAAAAGGAGTCTTTCAACCCCCATTTTATTTTCACTGGACATACTATACCTGTCCGGGGCCACGCATGACCCCAAACCTGCATGACCCCAGAAAAAAAGGGCCGGAAAAAAAGGATCTTTCAACCCCCCATTTTAGTTTCACTGGACATTACTTATCTTCCTGTACCCAGAATACCTTAAACCTGTTGACCACAGATTAAAAAGTGCCGGTAAAGGTTTTTCAACCCCCTTTTTTATTTTTCACGGAATTGACTATACCTTCGGGGGCCACAGCATACCCCAAACCTGCAGGGCCCCCCAATTTAAAAGTGCGGGAAAAAGGATCTTTCAACCACCATTTTAGTTGAACGGACTTTGCTAAACATGCCCTGGGCCACAGCATGAGCCCCAAACCTCAGACCCCCACATTTAAAAAGTCCCAAAAAAGGAGTTTTTCAACCCCATTTTAGTTTCACGGACATATACGTCCTGTCCGGGGTAGCGCTTGCCCCTCCTATGAGTGCGGCCCAAATTTGACTTCACTTGGAAATACTGGGGGTTTAAAACGCTCCTGTTACACCCAGGTGCCCTTTTTTTCTTGGCATTCTCTTTCTTATTTTACTCAACGGCGGATAAATGGTCTTGTACTTTGTTCTCGCCGTGCTCCATACCCCATGTCCTCTGAAAACCCTACACGGGTCACGTTTTCCGTACCTCCCTTGTACAATTCAGGGAATTTTTTTTACCACTATTTTGTACATGAAGTTTTTTAGTGTTTAATTCTAGAAAACAATTTTTAAAATGGGATGGAATCCCACCATGTCTTTGTTTCTCTTTTTTTTAATTGTATTTTAAAAGGTTGTCTCAATACAGGGATTGAAGTAGTTAAAAGTCTTGCAAAAACAAGTTTTTTGCAATTTTGTCCATTAACGTTCCCCTATTCCGTTTCTGACACACCACACCCTTAGCCACTTTGACAATTGTGAAGAAAAAATGTTGTTAGAAACAACTTTTTTTTAAATGGGCCCGTAGTATAGTGATTTGAAAGCAAAATGCCCCCAAAAAATTCAAAGCAGACCCCTTGAGCCACTTTGGGCAATTGGAGGGAAAAAAGCTGTTTGAAAAAAAATTTTTTTTTTAAAAAAATAGGACCTTATATAGCGGCATTTTTCAAAAAAAACAAAATTTCCCCCCCCCCCAAAAAAACAAACATGACCCGAGCCATTTTTTTGGGCAATTGTGAAAAAAAACAAATGTCGGTTTAAAACAAACTTTTTTTTTTTTTTTTTTTTTTTAAAAAAAACCTGTATATTGCTCATTTTCAAAAGCAGCATGACCCAAAAAAATTATAAAAATGACTTCTCAGCCCCGTTAAAAAAATTTTGGGGGTAGAAAAGCCACTTTAAAAGCCCCAAATTTTTGTTCCAAAGGACCATGAAAATTGCTGATCTCACAGCTACAGACCCCAAAAATTATAAATAGACTTCTCACCACTATTAAAAATTTTGGGGGAGAAATGCCACTTAAAAACCACATTTTTTCCAAAAAACCATAATTATAGCTTATCCACAGCAAAAATCCTCAAAACATTGACAATGCAAAACTTTTAAAGTAAAGTGAGTAAATGGAATACGGTGTTGTCAGAAACCTTGCTGTCTTTTTCAGTTCCTCAAGCAAAACCCGCAAAATAACTGTTGGAAAAAAAAAAAAATTGCGTAAGAAATGATCATTTTAAAAAACATTTTTTAAGAGGGGCCTTTCGTTTGAAGAGGAATGTGAATTAACCGGGAAAAAATCGGGCCTCGGCAATTGGGCCACAACTCATCAGAGATCCTCCTATTTATCTTGATAAATCAAAAAGTCCCATTTCTGTGGAAAGCCCGGATGCGTTTGTTTAATGACTTCTCCAGCTGTGCTGAAGGTCCTTTAGATATGACGCTGGTTTCTAGGCAAAACACCCCTATGGCGTGACGAGCCACTCGGGGCCCTTCGTCCATTTTTTGGGTACCCCCGAATCTATTTGGGTCCGGGAAACATACAAAAAAATCGTGTTAGCCCAATAAACATGCACCATGATCTTAAACTGGGAGTGGTTTAAAGTGTGCCGATTGCATGCGTTTGAGGTGGTAAATAAAGATTTCCCGAGGTCCCCATTACTTCTGCCCCCCTTGCCCGCTGCTGCCGCTGCTCCTTTCTTGGGACTCTACTGCTGTCACGTCGATGATTTGTTCCACCATGACTTTGGGGGAAAGTGGCAAACCCAAAAGATTCCCATTTATCAATCGCAAGGTCTCCATTTCCTGCATTTTACTCTCTATTTGGGTGGGTGGAAGGAAAAACTAGTTTTGTTTTGACCGGGGATCCAGGGGGGTGGCCACCCAGTAACTGTTGTTCATTTTATGGCCCTTAATGCGAGGGGTCATTTGGAGGGGAAAAGGGATCCCCAAAATATGTGAGAGATGGAGCCTTGATTTTCCCCAAACCCCGGGCGGGGGACTACAAACTGATCTTCCCCCATCTTCCTCCTCTGCCCCAAATTCGGCCAACCTCTTTCCAAGGCAGGGGCGTCGTCGTGGGTCTAGGAATACTTCCCCCCCCTCCCCTCCTCCCCTCCTCCGCTGCCTCCGGAAAGTTTCAAAAACCCTCCCGACTTGCCGGATGTTGCACCCTGAGAGCTGAGCGCCACCTTGCACTAGCTCTGGACCCCAACCACTCCAATGAAGACCGACGAAATTGTGAAACTGTGGGGCCTTTTGTGGTTTATGAAGGGGAAAGGCTCCGTGCCCGCATCTGTGTCCTTTTAAGCCTTGAAAAGCCATGTTAGCGGGCAAAAAAAGGTCGGCGAGGTCGGGCATGATTTTTTAAATTTGGGTGATCTCTAAACCCCCGGGGGGGGGGGGGGGGGGGGGGGGGTCTACAAGGCCCACCTCTGCGACGGGGGTCACAAGGGGCCTTATTTTTTTCGTGTCTATAGAGTAGGGACACGCCCAAGAAGTTGGTTTGGGACCCCTTTCTAGCTAGTACTTTCCTATAGATAAAAGGCTCCCCGTTAATAGGGGGGGTTTTCCACCAGACTTGTTTGAAAAAAAGGGGAGTTTTCCCTCTTTCATAACAAAAAGGGAAATTAAATGATGGGATAAAAATCGGGTTTTTTTAAATATAATGTATAAGGGTAAAAATTTATAAAAAATTTAAAAGTTACGTTTTAGTTTTTTAAATAGTTTAGAGAACGATAGATTTTAAATTTTGGGCCTATGGAAAAATTTGTAAATATAGTGACCCAAAAGTCACCCCTTTTGGCCCTTTTTGCAGATTCCCAATTTTTTGGAGATTATGTAAAACCCTTTCTGTGTCCGTTTTCCTTTCCGTCGCTGGGGGAACCTGTTTTTTCAGAGGTCCAACGATCTTTCCGGAACTAAATCACCAAAAATGCCCCATGCGAAAAGGCATTGTCCACACTGACCATTTTGGTGGCTTTTTTAAAAACGGAAAGGGATGGTGCAAGCTCTTTAAACCTTTCCCTTTCCACCTGGGTGGCTCAACACCCCAAGGTCCCCCACCGTTTCCCCTTTGTCGGGCCATGGTCACTTCGTACTGCGTAATGGCATTGCTTTGCTGCCAAAAATCGCTGGAGTTTTGGGGAGGGTGGAATTCCAGCGGGGTTGCACGTCAAAAAATAAAGACGGTTGAGGGGAAGCCGACTGACGCTGCAACGCCCCCAGGCGGGCCAAGAAAAGGGTTTTGAAGGGCGGAAGTGCAACTAAGATTTTGGGGCCTTCCTCAGCAGGCAGTCCAAAACCCGGGGTTTAGCTCTTTAAAAATTTTTCGGGACGACAATTCATGAAAAGGCCGGGCCCGGGGATGTGCTCCACCTACCAAACTTAAGGGCCCAGCAGATTTCGCCCGTTATCGAAACACCCCCCTTTGCCGGGGCCAAAGGTTTTTGGCAC
The DNA here is from genome assembly GCA_025379985.1 of Phyllomedusa bahiana. Lineage (NCBI taxonomy): Eukaryota > Metazoa > Chordata > Amphibia > Anura > Hylidae > Phyllomedusa > Phyllomedusa bahiana. The sequence continues at coordinate 19,501 of JAODAL010024510.1, read as the reverse complement.
CCAGCCAGCGCCGGTCTCGTTGGGGAAGCCGTCCAAAGCCCCTGACCTGTGTGTGGACGGCCCCTCCAAGACAGATTAATTTCAACAGGGCCGGGTTTTCTCTGGGAAACGTGATGCCCCCCAAAGGGGGACCTTGGGGAAAAAACCCCCGCACCATCTCGGGCGGTTTTTAAAAGAGCGTGCGCCGACCCTTTGAAAAGCCCCCGTCACCCCCAGAGACACCCACCCACTCCCCGTAAACTGTCCCCCAGGGGATATAGCGGCTTTGGCCTCCCTTCCCTAGTCCCATTTGTCGGGGGTCGAAGGGATTTTTCCCCGGCCACAAAATTGCGGGAAAACCGCGTTTGAAATTTTTAGATGACACTGGCTGGCCAGGCGGGGAGGGTTTTTTTCTGCAAAGAAATCCCACCCTCGGCACCGGGATTGGGGGGCAGGAAAGGGGCCCATAAAGGGGCCGGAACCCCAACCCGTGCCCCACCAGACAAAAAGGGCAACTTTTTTCCAAGGCCAAAAAGCCGGGCAATCCGACATTCGGGCTTCGGGTTTTGGGGGAGGGTTTTGGGGTTTAAAGTGTTTTTTCCCTGCTCCCAAACCCTGGAAGACAGAAGGCTGGCTTTAGACGGGGCCGCTGTAGGGGCGTGCAGCTCAAATTTGGGGGAAAGGGAGAAGGGGTAGGAGGGTCTCTGGTGGGGGGTTGGGGGAAATTTGGGGCAAACGGGGGAGGCTGAAGCGGGGGGTTGGGACCCCTAAAATCATGACTCTGGAGACTTTGGGCAGCTGAGGAACGCTTGGTGGTGGGGGAAAAGGGAGGAGAAGGGGGAGAAAAAGGGGGTGTGATAGTGGTTTGGGGGCCCCGGGCATGGTCGGGCCCCTTTTTTGGGAAGTTGCCTCCTTTTAAACCCTCATGAAAATTCGCTGCATTTTGGACTAGAAAATTTTTGGTGGGGTTTAAAACCAAAAAAGGGTTCTTGCCTCTACTTTTTGCTTTTAACGGCATAGGCGGCAAAAAGACAACGCTGGGTGAATCAAAAGGGCCTTGCTAAAAGGGAAGGCCCAGGTTTTGAGAGGTCCGGGGCCCTTTTTTTAGGGGCGATAAGCGGGGAGCGGGGTTTCCGCTGACCCGTGTGGGGCGGAATCAAACCCGCGGACTTCGGCGACCCCCCCTCTCCCTTTTTGAGGCAAAAACCTTTACTGACACTACCCCTTTCGTCTTCCCCCTCGCCCAGGGGATAAAGGGCCTTTGAAAACAAATTCTGCTGAAAAGACCACTTGGGAAATCCGAAAAGTCTCATCATCTAACCCAACACGGTGACTTCTCGTTTTTGACTTTCGCATCCAGGACTGCGGGCAAAACAAGGGGGACTCCCCAAAGGCTTGCTGACCGCCCGGGATTTTTTGCCGTTTTGACCGTTTCCTTCATCCTCTGATGGAAATATTAACGGGGGCGTCAGAGCAGAGTAAATCATCCTTTTTGGGCCTCTTGATCTTTTAACATGCCTTCTGACCCCAACCGCATTTTTGGGCAACAAAGAGGTCTTCAGAAAAAGGAAATTTTCCACAGTGGTGGGTAAAACCAGTTGACAAAATTTTGGGCTGCTTTCATGTTTGGGCGGATGCCGGGGATGCGATGACGACCCTTTGGTTTGGGCCCTGACTGGGAGGGGCGAGGAGGTAAGACCCGCTGGGTGCAGGGTTTCATTAACCACTGAAGGACAAAATTGGCGGGCGCTGTTCTTACTGAGATTTTACAGGGCCCTGACCCAGCATGACAGGCCTGACGGTCCTGCAACTGACATTTCCGGCCCGGCATGGGGTGGTTTGCCAGCAAAAGGAAGGGGCACCTTCCTCGGACCTCTACCTCCATGTCCTACCCCCCCTCTTTGCCGCTTTCCACCTGAATTTTGCTCCATTTCAGAAATATAAAAATTTTTAAAAAGGTATGGGAAAATTTTGGGAAAATCCCCTTTTTAAAAGAACCCGGGAAATCCCCGCTATTTTCAAAACCCTCAAATCAAAAAAAAAATTGCTGGGGTTCAAATAAAAAATTTCAAAGTAGAATTTTATCAACAAAGCTGGCCCTGCCCAAAGTGGGAAAAAAAACTATTGAAAATTTAAAATTTTAAAATACAAGGGGATTTTTGGGACCTATCAATTCACCCTTTTTGACTACAAAATTGCTGGATTCAAATTTAACTGCAAAGTAGATCTATTAAAAAAGCGGCCTGCGCCAAAGTCAAAAAACACTTTTCTTTTGTAATTTGTTAAAAATACAAAGATATTTTTGCCCCCCTTTCATTCACCTGTGGTGACTATAAAATTGCTGTAATTTAGATTTTAAATGCAAGCTGCCTCAAATTAACAAAGCGTGTGCCCAAAGCAAAAACACTTTTCGTTATGTATTCGTTAATACAAGAATTTTTTTTGGCACCTTTCAATTTACCTTGGTGACTATAAAATTGCTGGATTCAAATTTTAAATGCAAAGGGGGATATATCAAAAAAGGTGGAAAGGGCAAAATTTTAAAAAGAACCCCCTTTCCGGAAAAATAAAAAGAAAATAAAAAATGGAGTTTTTTTCACCTAACAAAGAGACCTGCAAATTTCCCAAAAAGGTTTTTAAACCTATAGGGTTTAGGGGTGCCCCCAAAACCAGGAAAAAATTTCAATAGAAAACGGGTTTAAAAATAAAGCTATTTTCCGTGAAAAGTCCCACACTAATCTTTTTGGTGAACTTTATCCAAATATTCTTTAAGAGCTTGTCTAATTTTGTTAAAAAATACAAGATATTTTTTGGCAAACCTTTTCAATTCACCCTTTTTGGGGACCCATAAAATTGCGGTTTTAAAAAAAAGTCAAAGGGGATATATCAAAAAGGTTTAAAGGGGAAAAATTGAAATGAACCCCCTTTCGAAAAGGGATACGATAATAAAAGTGGAAATTTTTGCACCAAAAAAAAGAAACTGCCGTTACTAGAAAAGATGTGTTCCTATAAGTTCAGGCTGCCCAAAAACCAAAATATTTTAATAGAAAACGTTAAAAATAAAGCAAAAACAGTGGGAATGTCAAACTAAGGCTTGGGGAACTTTTTTCCAGTTTTTCTTTAAAAAACTTTTCTGTGTTCCCCCCACGGGGCCCCCCCCCCCGCTCCCCCCCCGTGACTTTACAGCGGTAGATGCTCCTTTAAAATTCTCTAAAACCCAAAATATATAAAAAACTTCCAATCTCTAATCTAACTAAATTGTAAGGATCACAGCTAATAGTAGAGGTTTCTCTGTGAAGAAATATAATAATTTCGCTGAGCTGTTTGGACACAAGCAGAGCGCACGTCCTTCTGCTCTGAGACGCTGAGAGACACTGAGGCTGAACAGGAAACGCTGTTCTATGTAAAACGAGGTCATGTGATTTTTCCAGCCAATCGCAACCATACACATCCCATCATGACGTCGCCACACAATCTCACCCTGCTCTATTCTGTAAGCTGATTTGCTGGCCACCAAAATGACAGGAAGCGCCAAAATGGCGCGATTCTTAATAGATGATGCACAGATTTTAACCTAAATTATCTCATGATCTAAAAATTTCGATCAACCTAAAAACTGTGCCGATTTCAACTTTGTCGATAATAATCGCTCAACACTACCCAGTAGTCCAGCGGATCTTCTAACTGGGGTGGCAGAGTGTGGTCCAAGTAGGCCACCACCTGTTGGTTCAGAGTCTGCTCCAGGTCCTGCTGCTGCTGGCGAGTGCCCTCCTCACTAGCGGTGAAGGAAGCGCTCATCAGCACTCTAGACTTAGTTGTGCGATGGAGCTGAAGCTCCTACCTCCCCTTCTACATCAGCTGCGGAAGTGGTACGTGAGCGCTGAGGAACCCCCCCGGTCAGACCTGTCAGATGATGGACGATGCCGCACATAGGCAGCGGCCAACTGACTACGGAGGATTTCTCTATAGTATTTGAATTTGTCCTCCCTCTCAGAAGCTGGGAAAAAGGCTCCTATTTTGGACTGGTAGCAACGGTCCGATAGGGTGGAAAGCCAGAAGTCATCCCTCTGCTGGATGGTGACTATTCGGCTGTCACTAGCCAGGCAAATCAGCACGCTGCAGGCCATCTGCACAAGTGACTCTGAGGGACTCCCTGCCTCCATCTCCACTGTATACTGCCACGGTGCTTGCGCGTCATCTGCCTCGTCTTCCTCAACTCCATCTACCTCCTCCAGCTGCTCCTGCTCTTCCGCTACTGTCACCTGGGTAGAAAAACCACTCATTTCACCAGACAATGCTTCTGCTCCAATGTCCTCCTCCTCCACTTCAGTTCCCACCGGACTCATGTGTCCACGAGATGTAGTCGTCACGTCTCCAGTTCCTTGCCCAGACAGATTTTTCAGCATCTGTTCCAGGACATGAAGCAGTGGAATTACATTATTCATCCCGTAGTCCTGGCGACTGACAAATAACGTTGCCTCCTCAAACGGCCTCAGCAAATGGCAGGTGTCACGCATGAGCTGCCACTGGCTGACATCAAAGTTACACAGGGGAGTACTCCTGTCCACCTGGATCATCAAAAAATCGTTAATGGCCTTTCTCTGTTCATACAGTCGGTCCAACATGTGCAGCCTGGTATTCCAACAGGTGGAAAAATCGCATATCAGCGAGTGTTGGGGGAGGACGTTCTGCCGATGCACCTCGAGGAGGGTGTGCTTGGCTTTGTAGGAATGGATGAAGTGCATTCACAGTTTCCTGGCCATTTTCTGAAGATCCGTGGAAGACTTTAGGAACCTTTTCACAACCAGACTGAATACATGCGCCATGCATGGCGCATGGACTATCCCTCCTTGGTGCAGCGCAGACACCGTGTTCCTCTCATTGTCCGTCACCATGGTTCCGATTTGAAGTTGGTGCGGAGAAAGCCACACATCGATTTCTTGCTGCATGACGCGGAGCAGTTCCTCCCCTGTGTGACTTCATTCGCCAAGGCAAGCCAGGTGTAGAACTGCGTGACACCGCTGTGCCCTACACATGGGGTATGATGGAGCAGTAATTGTGGAGGCTGATATGGTGGTGGTGGTGGAGGAGGAGGCGGACATTAGCACATGTGCAGCAGTTTGACAACGTGGAGGAGAAAGTGGCGTTTCCTGTCCAAGTTGTTGGTGTGACTGGGCCGTAAGCACATTAACCCAGTGGGCCGTAGAGGACATGTACTGGCCCTGACCATAGTTACAGCTCCACACGTCCGTGCTGCCGTGCACCTTGGAACAAACCGATAAGCTCAAGGACTGGCCCACCTTCTGTTCTACATATTTGTGAAGGGTTGGTACTGCCTTTTTGGAAAAGAAATTATGGCTTGGAACTCTCCACCTTGGCTCGGCACAGGCCATTAATTCTCTGAACGGTGCAGAGTCCACCATTTGGAAAGGGAGGGACTGCAATACCAACAACTTGGATAGAAGCATGGTCAGCTTCTGCACCTTAGGTTGGTTGGACGCATGCTGTTGTCTCTTTGCAATTGCCATGTTGAACGACTGCTGGCGCCATGAGTAGCGAGGAGCAGGAGCATCTGGACTGGGAGATGATGGCAAAGAGAAACAGCTCCCTTCTGCAGAGGTGGTGGAGCCTTGACTGGCTACAATTATTCCAAATATCAGTGACACACTAAAAACTAAGCAAAGCATCAAAGGCATATAGGAATTTTTTGAATTTTTTTTAGTGTGCCACTGATATTTGGAATAGATGTATGTTATTGCCTTGCCAGTGTGCACCTATGCTTACGTTTTTTTTTTTAAATGCTTTTGGATGTGCAGAGTCAAATAAAGTTTTTTGTTGACTGGCTACAATGGCATGCGTGTCACTGGGCGCTGCTGCGGCGGCAGGATGGACCACCACATCTGAGCCACGTTTCTTCCAGGCCACCGGATGGTGACGCTGCATGTGTTGACACAGGGCCGTGGTGCCAACATTAGCTCCCTGGCCACGCTTCACTTTCTTCCCAAAGATTCTACATATACCCATATTCGGCTCCTCCGGTGTCTTAGCAAAGAACTGCCACACCGCCGAGTAGCTGATTTTATCATCAACGCTCCACACTCAGTGACTACTACCGCTGCTGCCCCGCTGAGCCCCAGTGCCACTACTTTCTTGGACCTGTGAAGCGGGTTTTCTACCCCGTGGCCGCTTGGCTCCTGATCTCGCACTGCTGCTACCCTGCTGACTCACGGCCACACTACCCACTTGCTGCCTGTGCCGCTGCCTGAGGCCCAACTTACGCCCTCTTCTCCTGACGATGATGAAGCCCTTGCTTCACTCAGGTCCCAAGTGAGGTCGGCTATATCATCATCGATTATTGTTTGATCTTCACTGCTTTCCTCCTCAACGATCTTGGTATGCAGAGGCTGACCCCTCACAACATGACCTCCCATGCCACTCTCCACATCTATACTTTGCTGCCTACTGCCAGAAGCATGGGATATCGGCCCCATTTCTTCGCTGCCAAGTAGCTGCTGACTGTCCTCAAATTGTTCATCCTCGCTGTATAGTAGCGCTGAGCCCAGACCACATAGTAGATCTCTGGCTGAGGGAAACGGATGGGACAGAGGCAGGTTGAGGACAGGTGAGGGCCGCTGACCCGCTCCCGGGATATGCCAACTAAGGGTTAAAACTGACTACAACCGCAGAAAAACGCTTAATTAAGCCTTGGATATAAATTGTGCAAAAGAATTGAGCTTCCAAAAATTAACAGCTATGTGGCGTGTTAAAACGACGTGTATTTTACTGACTACAACAGCAGAAAAATGCTTAATTAACCTTTGGATATGAATTATGCTACAGGCAAAATTTCTTCTTTGGCGTTGAAAAACACTGTTTCTTTTACTGACTACAACAGCAGAAAAACGCTTAATTAACCCTTGGATATAAATTGTGCAAAAGAAATGAGCTGCCAAAGATTAATAGCTATGTGGTGTGTTAAAATGACGTGTATTTTACTGACTACATCAGCAGAAAAACGCTTAATTAACCTTTGGATATGAATTATGCTACAGGCAAAATTTCTTCTTTGCCATTGAAAAAAACCCAATATATATATTATCACTAATGGGGCTCTGTGCAGTCTTTGAGTTGCTTTAGATGCTAAGATGTTTCGGATACTAAGATATGTTGGTATTTTTTTTTTATTTGTATCATTCTATTTTCCTGTCTAGTCTCCATCAAGAGGTTTTCTTTAAGCATTTAGGACGACATTTTAATTTTAAATTAATTTTATACGAGATATTTTTATATTTTTGGGATATAAATTTTATATGATAAAATTGTTTATTAAATTTAAATAATTTATTCTTATATAGTTTGATAATTATTATAAATTACTTTTTATTAATGTACTGGTGTAAATTGAGAATTTTTGGATCGTTTTTCCCCAAATCTAGCCTCTCTTTGACTCCTCAGGCAGACCACATTGAAATAGGTCTGGCTGTTGGAGAAAAGACCTAATGAAAGGCAAAAGCTAAGTTATTGTACATAGGGCATATGTAATGTTTTGGGACATACAGCAGTAATCTTGGTAGTGTATTTTATTTTATTTTTTACAGTGGTCACACTTTTATTTGGAAAAGGAAACACGTTTTTGCATTGCGGTAATCTGAGAACCATAACTTTTTCATTTTTCTGTGAACAGAGATGTTTGGGGTCTTGCTGAATAAGTTGATATTTTCATTGGTATCATTTTGGGGGGCACATGACTTTTGGATTGCATTATAATATGTTTTTCAGAGGCAGGTTAAAGAAAATACGGCAGTCCTGGTAGCTTTTTTTTTTTTTTTTTTTTTTATATATTTGACAGCGCCTACCGTGCAATGTGTATGACATGTTAATTTTACTCTGCTGGGCAATACTATTACAGCGATACCCAATTTATATGTTTTTTATGTTGTAGCAGTTTAAAATTTTAATGGATAAACTGATATTTTCATTGGCACCAATTTGGGGTTCATATGACTTTTTGATCACTTTTTTTTTTGCAGTGGGATGGAAAAAAATGCAATTCTGACATTGTTTGTTTTTTTTTACAGACAGATTTAAGGGTTAGGTTGTTATGCACACAGCGATACCAAGTATTTGTGCTTTTAATTTTTTATCTTTTTGGGGTGTGATTGGTATTTGTAATGGGTGGTGTGTGTTTTACCGTATTTTTTAAAAACTTTTACACTTTTATTTTTTATCTTTTTTCACTTGCCGCACTATGGGACAATACTCAATAAGTGATTATTAGCTCACTGGTATAACACATTAAACCACATGTCACGATGAATGACAGTTAACAGTGTATTATGTCCACTGTCTTTCAGTCTGTCAGGCTCTGCTTCTGGGCAAGTTTGACAGAACTTCATCATGGAAAACCCCTAGGCCATAGACAACCCACAAACCCCACAAAACCTATGAACCCATGAAGCGAACCTGCCAGTCGGTTAATGCTTTCTTGTTTAAGCAGGATGTAATAGAGGGAGAGAGAAGTTGAACTCGGTGATACATAAGTTTCTGTGATTTGGAACAGGATTCTTTAGTAAAAAGCAGCAAAAATTCTAAAATGACTCCATAAGAGGTTGTCCCACTTTAGACAATAATGCTATATCACAAGTATATACCATCATTGCCTGATAGGTCTGATAGGTCCGGGTCCCACCTCTGGGACCCAGACCTATATCTAAAATGAGCCCAAAAGCTCTCTGTTATGGATAGCAAGATGGTTAAGACTATTTCTTAGACATTAATAGGAGTTCCAATTACAGCTGAGCATCAGCTAAACTCAGAACTCCCATTCATGTCTAAGGGAGAGTTCTGACCTGCTCTCTGTTCAGAATGAAGAGGTTCATTTATGAGGCAGGTGTGGGTCCCAGAGGTAGGACCTGAACTGATTATACAATGATGGTATATCCTAGCGATATGCCCTCATTGTCTAAGGTGGGCCAACCACCTTAATGTACAGTGGCAGTCCTGCTGACCCTGCCCACATACAATATTTGACCACTTTCTCTGTATTGGTGTGTGTAAGAGCAAACTATCAGTCATTGTATGTCAGCAGAATAAGTAGCACTTTTAGTTTCACTTTTAATATTTCCTCTGCTTTTTACCCAGGACTTATACATCAAACCATATAAACCTACATATTACAGAGTCTAGCTTATCTCCCTCTATCACCCCCTACTTTCTGATGAGGCAGCATTAACATCCTGGCAGGTTCCCATTAAGTAATTTAGAGCTCAGAATAGACACCTTAATTAATCAGACCCAGGATCAGAGGGCAGATATTCAGATCCCAGGCAAGATGCCTCTCTATACTAACTAATTCTTACTCCCCCGGTATAAAATAAATAATTGATAACAAGTTCCCTTTATATGCATATTTAAGTTACGTTATACATCTTGTACTCTGTAGAGAATGTACACCACTGTAGGAGGAGCTCGCTCCCAGCTTCATATTTGAGAATAATCTAGTAAAGCATCTATCCATGGTCAAAAATACCTAGAATAAGTATTTTTTTCTTGATTTTTTGCATTTGTAAATCTACATTGCTAAGATGGTCTCTAGATATACAGTATAACATTTTGGCATTGTACAATCAGAAAATGCTAAATTTGTCCTATTAAATGTATCACTAGAAAACACCTTCACAAAGACAGACAGAAAATACTTGTATCTTTGTCTGATGTATCAGCATTTGAAGACAGACTATGACTAGGTTTTGTGAGCAGTGAAGTCCGTATTAGAAACTTACTAATTGTTTTACTTAAGGGATCTCAGACTTTTTATCTATGCCTACTAATAAACTCCATGATTTCACACATGCTTCATCATTTTCTGGAACATGTTACCCCGTATGATCATGCACACTCATAACCCTCCTGGTTTTAAGCGCGCCCTGAGAAAACATTTTCTTAGTCAGACCTACCAAGATCCCTAATTGCTAATCCCCCACTTTCTGTCACACACACTTCTGTCACTCCCTGCAGTTGGACACTCACATGCACTTATCTGTATAATATGTACTGTCAGGGTGGCAGCTTCATCCACTTTTTATGGAACCAATCCATGATTATATCGCACGACTGAACCATTATGTAAATCAAGCACTTCTCACCTTTCGTCTCACCCACACACCCTTATAGATTGTAAGCTCTTGCGAGCAGGGCTCTCACACCTTGTGTCTCATCCGTAAGTAGTTTTTTAATGTATAATGTCTGGTTTGTCTGTGCTTATACTCTCTAAATTGTAAAGTGCTTTGGAATATGTTGGCACTATATAAATAAAGATTATTATTAATTTATTTGTGTCAATGATACATCAAGCTTTATCCTTTTACTAAATTACTGTGTATGATTTCATTTCTAGACATTTTAAATCACACAGTCCCATATGTTTATATATCAGGGCTTATATCATAAATATATATTTATCTATAAGATATAGTACATATGGTAAAAATATTGAGAAACCTATGTTTTCTTTTGAGCAGATGGCAATGTAAATAAGTTTACCGTATTTTGGCATCCAAAAACAAGTACTTCATTATCCTACTTAGCAAACACTATACTGTGTATTGTAAATACTGGAATGAATGGATATAAGCCAAAAAGTGAATTAGGGTGTTGAAAAAAGGTATCCGCATTATGTGCTTAACAAGCTGAAAATTGTCATAAAAACATTTTTACAGTACATGCAAAGCCAAAACGGAATTAAGTCTTGTAAGAAAATGTGTGCCGGATATAAATAATTGGACTTTCATTAGACATGCAATTATTGAATAGAATCTGAATTCATCCATGCATGAATTCATTAGTGAACAGTCTTTCTTGTGAAACTTTAGTTCCAATGACTCTTTAGCTATTTCTAAGAGTAAAAATACAATAAGGTTATTCACATTTGAATATAATTGGTAATTTCAAAATTCAGTCTACTGCTGCCAGGACTAGTATCTGTAATTATTATTATTATTTATTTTAGAGCGCGCTTGGTTCATTCGGGTGTACATTCGGGTTTCATACATTACATAGGTCAAACAAGTACAAAGGTGACAAATTAATAACTAACTACTAGTACAGAAGGAGAGAGGTCCCTTCCCATGATGGCTTACAATCTACAAGGAAGGTGGGAAGAGACAGAATGTAAGGGGCATACATGTTTGTGGAGGGTGTAGTAACAGCAAGGTTATTGTTGGTTATAGGCAATCCTGAAGAGATGGGTTTTCAGGTTGCTTTTGAGGCTGGTGAGAGTGGGGGAGAGTCTGAGGTGTTGGGGCAGCAAGTTCCAGAGTGTGGGGGAAGCACAGGAGAAGTCTTGGAGACGGTTATGTGAAGAGTTGACACGGGGAGAGCAGAGAAGAAGGTCCTGTGAGGAGCGGAGATTGCGTGAGGGAGATATCTGGAGATTAAAGGGGTATTATCGTTTGAAATGTTCATGCTGCTCAGCTAATTCTCTGAGATTAAATTTGAAATCCAGGGATGAGTCTCTACTCTCAGCAGGCGTGTCTCTCCTCTCAGGAGGCGTGTCTCTCCTCACTGAAGACCTGTGACATCATCATTCTGGGTGAGGCTGCAGAAGCAGAAGGAATTCTGCAGAGAACAGCTATACAGCCTCCTCTAGTCTACAGCGCTTCAGGCTGACTCCAAAAGCTCCTTGCTGTGCTATATGCAGTTATACACACAGCCTGAATTGATGAGACGTGAGGAATGTAGAGTAGAAAAACCACTGCACACCACAATGAATGCTTGATAAACTTAACGAGAATTTATTCACAACAGTGAAGGTAGGATCTATTAGTCAAAACTTTTTGTCATATATACTCAGTAAATGCATCATTTACAATTTTGTGGGAAAGGATTTAGATGTCAAATATACAACGTTTCGGCATGCAAGCCTTTATCGAGTACATCTGAAAAATAAAAATGTCTGGTGAGTATAATGAAATGCATAAGTACAAAGAGAAGGATACAAAAGCACAAGAGGAAAGAAAAAGGAAAGAAAAAGGCACAAGAGGAGAGAAGGAATAAAAAATATATATAAAGATTAAGATATAGGGGAGAGTAGAGAAAAGAAAGGGGAAAAAAACAAAAAAAGCTGCAACATAGAAACAGTGAGATATATAGGACGAGATGAGGTAATAAAGTAATAATAAGTAAACTGGGTAATATAGGAGAGGGAAGAGAGAAAGAACGTGATCAGATGGTAACATAGGGTCTTCTTACCTAAATGAACCAAACGTGTTGTAAATAAGAAGCATATGGAGTATATATGTCAGTATCTGATGTAGATAATTGCAAAACAATAGGGCAGATAAGGTGATAGTGTAATGGCTACAGGAACAATAAGGCACTCATATAAAGTGCTTACCCATGGAACACTGTATAGGTATAACCAGGGTTCGGGGTATAATCCCGAATAAGGAATGCTCTGTAACAGGGAGAAACTATGATTATACTGTGCAATAAACTAGAAAAAGGCCGCTATAAAAAAGGAAAACAAAGAGAAAGTTACCTTAGGAGATCTGGGTAAGGTCCTGACGTCTGGGAGTATAAGGAAAGGCGTCCATGCTGACCGCGATGCGGGCGGCCATTAAATAGACCGCCGTGCATGCGCGGTGAAGCCGCGACTGCGCGATGGAGCCGGAAGTCACGAAGGGAGAAAGGGCAGTATAGGCAGACTCCTGTGCGCATGCGCCGGAAAGCGGCGCTGTCGGAGCTGCGGAGCTAGAGGAAAATGCAAAGAACACAGCCGTATATAACATAGAGAAGGAGTAACAAAAGATAAGAGTAAAGGAGCAGAAGAGCAAGTTACATAAGGGGAACAGAAAGCAGGATAATTAGGAAAAAGGTGGAAAAGGAGTGTGAAGAAATCACTTACATAATAGATGAAAGGAGATATATTGGGAAGAGGAGAATATTAGATACATGGGGAAATGATAGTTACAGAGATTACCATTTGCAGGGTGATGTTCATTTTTTCTAAGGACAAAGGTAAAGACATAATGAGAACAATCATGCAAATAAAGATACAAATAATAGTACATTAATATTGTACTGTAATACAATATTGGAACATAATGGAATATATAATAACAGACATACAAAGCCCCTAAAGAGTTAAAGCAATATCGAATATTCCATCAATACTAGAAATTCAAGAATACTTAATATGAAAATGTTGTCCTGTTGATGTATGGGAAAATTGGCTCCCCTTAGTTACTGAGGAGCACTGCGCGCAACCTAGGCATGGGAACGTGCCTTTCTTGGGTGTAGAGAATGTCATCTGTCATGTGGTGGCACGTGGTGAACCCACGTCAGCTCTTACTAGGTGGTCCCTAAGGTTGCGATCTCTCTTGTGGCAATGAAGGGGTAATGTTTGAAATTCCCTTATTTGACCGCATATCCAAACATAAGTCTACCATTAGATGCAAGGAGAACTTACTATCTATCCCAGCACACTTTATGAGTTCAAACCACCATCCATCGCAACTGCGTTTTCAAGTGATCGAGTAGGTCCCCGCACCTCGATGAGGGGGCAATCGCATAGCCACACTGTTGAAAAGGGAAAGATTTTGGATACATACCCTTGGTACTCTTGAGCCTGGGGGTCTGAATAGAAAATACGATATACATTTATGATTTTATCACATAGGTTCCTGAGTTGTATCTTTATGCTTACAGGCTATTGTATATCTTGTTATACACCTTTTGATAAGTATTCTGGAGTTTCTAGAATTGATGGAATATTCAATATTGCTTTAACTCTTTAGAGGCTTTGTATGTCTGTTATTATATATTCCATTATGTTCCAATATTGTATTACTGTACAATATTAATGTACTATTATTTGTACCTGTATTTGCATGATTGATCTCATTATGTCTTTACCTTTGTCCTTAGAGAAAATGAACATCACCCTGCAAATGGTAATCTCTGTAACTATCATTTCCCCATGTATCTAATATTCTCCTCTTCCCAATATATCTCCTTTCATCTATTATGTAAGTGATTTTATCACACTCCTTTTCCACCTTTCTCCCAATTATCCTTCTTTCTGTTCCCCTTATGTAACTTGCCCTCCTGTTCTTTACTTTTATCTTTTGTTACTCCTTCTCTATGTTATATACCGAGGTGTTCCTTGCATTTTCCTCTAGCTCCGCAGCTCCGACAGCGCCGCTTTCCGGCGCATGCACAGAGGAGTCTGCCCATACTGCCCTTTCTCCGTTCGTGACTTCCGGCTCCACTGCGCAGTCAGCTATTTAATGGCCGCCCGCATCGCGGTCAGCACGGACGCTTATCCCTATACTCCCGGACGTCAGGTCCTTACTCAGATCTTCTAAGGTAACTTTCTCTTTGTTTTCCTTTCTTATAGCGGCCTTTTTCTAGTTTATTGCACAGTATAATCATAGTTACTCCCTGTTACAGCGCGTTCCTTATTCGGGACTATACCCCGAACCCTGGTTATGCCTATGCAGTTTTTCATGGGTAAGCACTTTATATGAGTGCCTTATTGTTCCTGTAGCCATTACACTATCACCTTATCTGCCCTATTTTTTTGCAGTTATCTACATCAGATACTGACATATATACTCCATATACTCCTTATTTTCTTCAACACGTTTGGTTCATTTAGGTAAGAAGACCCTATGTTACCCTCTGATCACGTTCGTTCTCTCCTCCCTCTTCTATACTATCTATACTTCTTATTACTTTATTACTTTATTCCGTCCTATATATCTCACTGTTTCTATGTTGCAGCTTTTTTTGTTTTTTTTCCCTTTTTTTTCCCCTTTCTTTTCTCTACTCTCCCCTATATCTTAATCTTTATATATATTTTTTTTTTCTTATTTCCTCTTGTGCCTTTTTCTTTCCTTTTTCTTTCCTCTTGTGCTTTTGTATCCTTCCCTTTGTATTTTTCTCTTTGTACTTAGGCGGGTCATTATACTCACCCAACGTTTTTATTTTCCAGTTGTACTTGATAAAGGCTTGCATGCCGAAACGTCGTATATTTGACATCTGAATCCTTTTCCATAAAATTGTAAATGATGCATTTACTGAGTATATATATGACAAAACGTTTTGACTAATGATCCTACCTTCACTGTTGTGAATAAATTCTCGTTAAGTTTATCAAGCATTCATTGTGGTGTGCAGTGGTTTTTCTACTCTAGTATATCGGGACTCAAAATCCCTTCCACAATTGCACCCATTATCCCATTAATCCTAGGTGTGCGTAACCTTTCTTGACTTTATGTGAGGAATGTACACTGTCCCCCCTTCCCCTCTGTTACAAGGCAACAGACTGGGTTATATGGAGCAATGCACACTGCTCTCCTCCACTTCTCTCCCCCTGTTAACAGGTAGGAGCCTGTATAAGACTCTGTTATATGAGGGGATCTGTGACTTAAATAGCCAGTAATTGCCCAGATCATTCACCCTAGAGCTGGGAGATATGTATAGATTCAGCAGCCCCTGGTTTCACTATCGATTTTAACAGCTCAGAGGGGAGAAAACACAGAGTGTGCAGGCAGCAAATCACAGCGCAGGGGGCGTGGCCAGGGTGTTTCCTTTTTGGGGTCATATCCCAACAGGCTGAATGAAATGTCAGCCAGCCAATCACCGTGCAGTGGGCGGGATCCGGTCAGGGGGCGTGTCCCAACCAGCAGCAGCAGAAACAGAATACAGATTTACAGAAAAGCTCATATCTGCTAAACCAAGAGACTGAGGTAATGCAAACCAACTACAAAGTGCTTCTTTTTAATGTCCCCATTATCTGAGACATGATCTTTGTAGCGATAAAACCCCTTTAAGGCAGATATGTATGGAGGGGAGAGGTTACTAACTAGAACTGAATTCGCTGGGCATTGGGAAGCCAGTGAAGAGATTGGCAGAGGGGAGAGGCAGAGGAGTATCGAGGAGAGAGGTGAATCAGACGGGCAGCAGAAATAAGGATGGATTGGAGGGGAGCGAGGGTGCTAGCTGGGAGGCCACAGAGAAGGATGTTGCAATAGTTTAGTCGTGAGATGATGAGGGCATGGAGCATTTTTGTGCTTTTGAAGTTAAAGAATGAGCAGATATGGGAGATATTTTTTAGGTGGAGGCGGCAGGCAGAGGTGAGGGTTTGGATGTGCAGTTTGAAGGACAGATTGGAGTCAAGAGTTATCCCAAGGCAGCGGACTTGTGGAGCCGGTGAGAGAGTGTAGCCATTGACTGTGATAGAGAGATCAGGTGGAGGGATAGAGTGGGACGATGGGAATTCAGTTTTCTCCACGTTTAGCTTCAGGACACGTGAGAAGAAGGAGGATATGGATAAAAGACAGTCATGAATTGAGTTTTTCCACGAAAGCCAAGAAGATAGGTCTTTGATCCCATGATCTAAGTTAAAGCGCTCAAGACACTTTTTTTGTATAAAACTGTAATTGGTTTGTATGTGGTGGCACTATAAAGTGTTTCGTAGTAGGACACAAAGGTTTGTTCAATATCAAACCTTTGTGTCCTACTTCGAAACCCCATACATTGAAGAGGAGGTGTCAGCATTTTTAGATAGGGTGGATACCCCTAGAATCTCCAAGGAACGTCGGGTTATATTAGAGAGGGAAATCACAGAGGAAGAGGTGAGTGCGGCTATTGCCTCATCTGCAAATGGAAAGACTGCAGGTCCAGATGGTTACTCAGCAGAATACTACAAACTTCTCGCCCCACATTTTGTTCGTCACTTGGGCCGCCTTTTTTAATGAAGTATACAACCCATCTGAAAATAATAGATTCCTTTTGACTCCAAAACTTTTTGACTCCAAAACTATATTATTATTGAAACCAGGGAAGGATCCATTGCTCGTATCATCTTATAGGCCCATCTCACTATTAAATCAAGATTATAAATTGTTAACTAAAATCTTAGCAAATAGAATCCAACAATGTCTCCCTAATATATTCACCCTTTTCAATCTGGGTTTGTATCAAATAGACACTCAACCCGCAATATCAGGGTGGCAACAGCGGCTATCCTAACAGCACAACAACAGGATCATCCGGTGTTGATGCTACTAAGCCTCGATGCCGAAAAGGCTTTTGATAAAGTCGCATGGCCTTTTCTGGATGCCACCCTGATACGGCGAGGATTTTTGGGCCTCTTACACCTAAATGCGACAACTTCCCTTCTCCTCAATGGTTAATCATCCCAAATTATTGACTTATTCAGAGGCTATCCCCTAAATTGTTTAAAAACGTCCCTAGATCCCCTATTATACTATATCACCCAGCCTCCTTTGTTCCCAGGGATAATCAAAGATGGCCAGGAGATGAAGCTAACCGCATATGCAGATGACCTACTCTTTATAATCTCAAACCCTAAGCAGCACTTACAAGCGTCCTGCAGGAAATATAAAAGATAGGGAATCTTTCAGGGTATACTATAAATATCGATTAAAGTGAAGGTCTACTTCTGAAGGGTCCATCCACACCTATATGGTCCTTCACAAATCAGATAAAATAGCGTAAAGAGAACCTCAAATACTTGGGGATCCTTTTACCTCGGGAGCCCTCCCGCATTTACCTAGATAACATGACAGCATATATCTCATCCCTTCACCGCACTTTGAAGACTTGGGATCATATTCCGCTCTCATTTATAGGTAGGGCTAACCTTATAAAAATGACTGAAATACCGAGATTACTCTACTTGCTCCATATGCTGCCAATATACCTAAGACCCAAAGAAGAAAAATTAATCAATACTTTGTCACATACCCACTCACCAGCACGTGACTGGGGGCCACTGTAATGGAGTCGATTTATTTTCACTTGCACTCACCCCTATCACTCAGGTAGCGAATCAATCATAAATCACACCCTAAGACAATTCCAGCACCCAAAAAATATCCGCTGCCACCACCTTCCTTCAATAATCAAAAAAGAATCAGACGGAAGGAATCTGATCCCAAAAATATACTTAAAAAAACACTCCTTCAAGATAATGGATTTGTGCAGCGACAAGAAATAAACTTATTAATTGTAATAATTTTTAATAAGAGGAGGTAAAGTGCTTACATAAAAAATACAATAAATGACAAAAAAAAAACACACGTTCAAACAGAAATAAAAAAAAAGAGAGAAAATCTTCAACTTCAATGCGTCAGCTTGCAAACCAAAGGGGTAGATGAATGAAATGGAAAACAGCTCAATAAAATTGAACCCCGGGGCGATGAACAAAATGCGACCATTAACAATGGTCTTCTAACCCCCACCTCTCATTTTCGCCACCTCCTAAAAAAAACTATGCTTTCTTTCACTGGCGGAAATAAACGAGGTGGGGGGACCCTTGATGTCAGAGGGTGTTGCTTTCATCCCCCCCAAAAAAGGCAATCACGGACTGTGCTTCGCGTGTGGACAGATAATGAACTCGAACTTTTGGGTAATCTTTTTTGGTTCATGGGGTCAAGGCCAAATTTTTTGGATTTTTCTGGATGGGGGGTTTTATATGTTAAGAGTCTAAAATTGCCCTCAATTTGCGGCTTTCAGTAGCACTGGGTTTAACAAAGGGGTAATAATTTTCCAAAAGACTTTTGTGAAAATTTCACAATCAAGGGAAAAAATTCCTTCCCAAAGGGGAGTAGATCTTTGGGCTGTGGCAAAACGACAAAAAAGCAATGCTGAATCCCTTACCAAATACACTAATACATGTATACAATTCCTATACATTATAAAAAACCTTATGTAATTCATCCCTTGTCCTCACAACAACTAACGAATTTTTACTGGAGGGGAAAAAAGCTTGGATCCCTTTTAACATCCTACAACAACACAAACTAAATGGAGGAATAGGTTTCCCTATGGTTCAGAAATTTAAATTTTGGGACGATTTTCATTGTATAATGAAAAAAAAACATTTTAAGTTGAATGTTCAAAAGTTAATGATTTAATTTTGAAAAATAAAAAAACCCCTTTAAAAAAAAAAATGTAATTGGCTACGCATTTTAAAAATTTTTGTTGGACTCTGTTTGTATGGAGATACTCTATGGTCTGTATACACTGATGCCTGTACAGCAAATCACAATTTGCCCCATGATCAAAAACAGACATCAATTTCATGTAATATTTAGTGTTGAGCGATTACGTTGGCCATCGACATGGGGCATTCGATAGTCACCCCTCACGACAATTTTTCGATAATGGTCGATTTTGAGCGATGACCATTAAAGCTTTGGGGGGACAACAAACCTTTATTTTTTACACCCCAAACAGGGCTGGAGAATGGAATTTTAAAATCCACAACAGTCAAAAGGATACTGTTACATCTTAGGCACACACTTTGGTTATAAAAGCCCAGAAAAAAAATACCACCATTCACATCCCCGTTTGTACCACAGCATGACCCCTTAAAACCGCCTCACCCCCAAATTAAAAAGTGCCAGAAGGCAGTATATTTAACCAATTTTACTTGAACTGGGCTTTTGAATTCCCTGTTGGAACGCACAGACCCCCAAACCCGCATACC